>JASGAT010381239.1:0-26507 GCA_030220025.1 Chelon auratus
GAGATGGGAACTAAAAGAGAAAGGTGCATTCCTATGTTCTAAAAATAACAAGATTATTATTAATTGTAGTTTTTTTCTGATTATACGACAACATGGTCGGCTTCAGCAGCAGCTTTAACACATGAAGGCACTTCTTTTTCTTAATTTAATGTTTTCACATCTCAGGTTTTAGGGTCAGTGTGACTTAGGGGTACATTGCAAACAGGAATTAAAAATGAATAGGCCATTTGGCACATTTAAAATGGTACCAATTTGGTGAAATATAAACAGATATTGGCTAAAAACAGCAGCCCTCAAGTTGCAGCCCACATTAGACTTCCTGTTTAGATCCCCCAAAGCATTATGGCAGCAGTAGACGTAAAACATGGCAAGAAGCTAATCACCCAAATAGAAATAGGGACAAAGAAGAGTAGCAGTGACATTTGTCTTGGTGGGGGTCCGATCTGTTAGACGATTAAAAAAAAATAAATAAATAACTGTTCTAGATGCATTCATGCAAACACACGTGCACAAGCCCAGTAAAACCCTCCCCTCGCTGCCCTTATTTGCTGCTGCTCCGGCTGCTCCCTCCCCCTCCCCGCTAAAGAAGTGGCACAGTTTTCGAAGTTGGCTCCGAAGACAGCTCCTTCCTGCTCAGAGTTATTAATCGCCTCTCTCATGCCCTGTCCTAGATCACACGGCTCAGCAAACACTTCTAATGAAACAATAGACAAGAGGCCTCCTTAAAAGAGAACCTGAGCACAGTAGACCTGATTAGTGTCTGTGCAGAAAATACTGCTGAATGGCTTTATTTTGCCCCAGAGTGGGCATTCACACACATCAGCAGCACCTCTCCCTTTTACCCCTCTTCACTTCCCACCGGCTCACCTTTCCCCTCCCTCTATCCTCACCCCATATCACTGCGGCAGAGGCTACCGTCGCAGCTGCGGTGAGAAGGGAACTCCGGCACTGGCTCTTACCTCCACTCCACCCCTCTCCACTTTTTCTTCCTCTTCCCTCCTCTGAGGATGAGTATTATTAGCAGACGGGTGGAGTGAACAAGGCCGGCTCTATTGCCAGCCGAGCTCTCCGGTGCAATGTCATTAAAGCTGTTGAGAGGGTTGCAGAGTGAGATGATATTTTGGAGAAGGCTGGATGTGCTGCTCTACGTCCTGAATCACAATCAACCCCGAGAGATGAGGATATAACAGACGAGGAGCTGCTTTCTCCCGTGCGCTCTCTGCTTCTGGTGCATTTTCTTGATTCAACCTGAGAGGATGGATGGTTATTTAGTTTGCTGTTTGATGCAGAGATACGACATCCATCTTCAAAATGCACCAATTTGTTGTAGCGTAGAGAAATAACGAGGGGGAAGTATTTATGACACACTGAAAAGCTGAGTACAAATACTGATTGCGGCAAGACTTTTATATAATTGTGGAGTTGTTTACCGCAGCTATTGGGAGCTGAAGCCTTGGGCTAATTATGAAAATCAGTTGTTTATTTATCAAACAAATGAAAAGGACACACTTGATTGACTATGGAGAGTTCGTTAGACTGAGCCAATTCATTAAGCCTCATTAAGTAAATCTGTAAATGCATGATAGACAGAAATTATTGTCATGCTTCTGGCTACTTATTTAAATATCTCTGACTCGACTGAGGATTATAAATCACACGTACATACATATGCTTGCTGTGGCCACTTTTCCGCGCTGCAGCCAGAGCCAGTCTGTCATTACGGCTTTTTATTTTTCTCTCTCCGCCCTCATAGAAACTTGTCCTTGACCTACTTCTTAATCACCAGGGGAAGCATGTGAGGGTGCAGGATGTGCATGTGTGTCACCACGCGTTTCATCAGTGTGGCCCCGGTGAGAGCGTGACTGCGTTGTATGCGCGTGTGTGGGCTGCTGCTTGGGCGCGCATTTAGTGTCATGAAAAATCAGTCCTCATGTGCGACCACGTTCAGTTTCCTGATAGAGACACATGTCGGTGATAAAGATGATATGTGGGTGTTACTACAGTACCTATGGGAGACTCGTATGGGAAGACCTATATTATGTTTCTTAGCTGGGGTGAGGCTGCATCCATTAATTTAGTGTAACGGCCTGCATGAGTGGGAGGATAAGAAAATGCTGTATCAGAGGGTGACTGGATGCACTCTGGATGCATATCTAGAGGAATGGTTGCATCTGAAAAGTCAAACCAAAGGAAAAAAGAGATTATTCCGATAAATATTTTTTCTTAGGGGTTTTAAAGAGGTTGTAACTTTACAGATACATTTTTCTGTTTGTTTTTTTTGTTGTTGTTGAGCTGGCATCCCCCCAGCTTTACTGTTTTGGTTCACTCTCACCTCTCTCATCAGCTTAAAAAGTTCTGTTGAGTCTCTGCTCAGCACCACTAGGCAGACAGAGAAGATGTTGAGCTGGTGAATATAGTCAAATGTTTTACAGCTAATAGGTGGTTTGGACTTCTGCGTCAAACTGACGCAGAAGCTATGACGACAGCGCAGTATACGCAGACCGTACGCAGACCGTACGCAGACCCTGGAGCCATAGCGGACGTGCACCTCCCCAGAAATGTAACTGCAGACAGCATGAGCTGTGATTGGTCCGCTCGGCAGTAACCTTTTTTCTCGCTTTAGTAATTCTGGCTGCTTTTCCATCTCCGCAGTTTTGGAATTGATTGTTTTGGATCAATAAAGATGGATCACATCAAGGAAAGGTTAACTGAGGAGCGTTGGAGATTTTGTATGACTTTGTAAATTCACCGAAAGTTTCAGTCGCCATTGTTGAAAGTGAAGCAGGAAGTGGAAACAAAAAGTAACCTGACTAGCGTTTGGGTGGAGTTCTTACAGAGCGAGCCGGACTAACGAGCAAGTATACGTGGTTCCCACCGGTGCTGGCTATGTGCGTCGTGTAGGTCATGGCGTCTATGTCCCGCGGTACCCTAAATGAAGCTTAAAGAGACAAATATTTCTCTTAGGAGCTGGTGGAGACCAAAGCAGAACTTAAACGACAATGAATATTGGACTCAGAGGTATTCGGAATGAAATGCTAATGTTGCTATCACAGACACAAAGAAGGCAAGGGTAACAAGACACATTAAATGATTAGGGCGGGAAAAACATCAGGGTACAAACTAATACCTTCTCTAGTGGTACTGACGACCTTGTACATGGACGTTTTTCGAGATCACGACTAGTGACATGTTTATTTTCAGAAATGATGGATATGAATTTTGAGATATACCTTTATGTTTGCTGCATGAAGTTACGCTACCATTAGCTTGATTCAGTGATTTCTAGATGCCAAAAGATGTCCTGTTCTCACGGTGCTCTGTGCTCTTACGTCTCATGTGACCACTTGAAAGCCAAGCATTTTGCGCACACAACTTCTCGTGTCGTAACCACAAGCTCAAAAGTACCATTTGAAGGCATAAATCGCAAAACGAAGAAAGATACAAGCAAAGGGATCCATTCAAAACTAAACAGGAACTGATCAACACAAGAAAAAAAATAACTAAATAAAGTCACCCAAAAACTCTTATGCTGTGGACATTGTGTCCATAGATCCCATTGAACTCACATTGCAGGGATTCATGAAACTCAAACGAAAGGGGGCAAGCAGCACTATAGCTTTCAAAAAGAAAGACAGTTTTACATTCAAGGTTTCATCTTCTTGTCTCTCATCTATCTACTCTATAGTCTAGCATTTCTTAAATCCAGTTTTATGGGGAAATTTGAGAGCTGAGACTCTGTTAACAAGTGACTTGTTACCTCTCCCAGAGGTGAGCTTAATGCTTGACTGTGTTTTGAACTTGTGTTTGCTTCGGCTTTTCCTGCTCATGCCACCAGACCTGAAGTAATACACTAGTGAAATATTGATGCATTGTAAGTTGTCTGTTGCTTCAGTGACGAGCTGAGATGGAAAAATAGGTCTGCTACACTGTTATTACTGTGGCAATAATAAAGCCTGCCACTTTGACGCCTTATTGTAGATGAAGCGTTTTCTAGATCCAGCATTGTAATTGAGGAGACAGACTTCTGATGATCGCCAATTTACAGTTCAGCAAAGTCTGTTATTTTCTTAGCAAACAGCCTCAGCAGCTGCATCTGCTGCATATTTGAAAATAGATGACACTGATAATTTGCTCACATTATCAGCTGGTCCAAGGCTGCTTGGACGGTTGTTGTTTAATCTCCATTTGAGCCGCAAGACAACGCTGTTACACCACGTTGTTACTGTTTTGGGATTTTTTTACGCCGTGTGGTGACATTTCAGACTCCGGACCATCAAATCCACTGAGACGTCTGTGATGCTTTGATCGTGTTCCCCTCTGGTAGTGCTAATGTGTGATTGTGAAAGGTTCTTACTGGTGATTCACTGATAGCATCTAACAAGACCTCAAATAACACTAGGACTATTAGCGCCTCGTATGTCTTTCATCTCATTCGGGCAATCTGCCTGGTTGCAGAAATTTCTGCGAAAACCTTGGCTCTGACACAAGCTATTAAAGAAGACAATGGGTTTTTGTCATTATTGATATCATAAGCATAACACTGCTACCTAGATGCGACACATAACAGTCTCTGATAGTGACATTTCTACTCTGGAAAAGCAAAGGACACAGAGTATATGGATGAACCCTTTGTCACGTCACCAGTAGGTTTCCTGAAGAGCAACATTGAAGCTCAGTGTGGTGTCGCTAGTGGTTGCCATCTTGGCAGTGTCTCACTCTACCTAACTCTCGGCTAATTAAAATTTTGGGAAACGAGGTGGACCGTGAATGGCCCCGAGGGAATTCACGGAAGTGGTGACGTGTGAGGGCACCCACCTGTCACTCACAGCAACCGTACTCTTAATTATGCCTCATTTTAAAGAGGAATTACCGTGTTTTACAATCTGGGCCTTATTTGTCTTTTGGAATCGTTCAGAAGATATTTAGATCCACCAGAATGCCACGTATATCCATATAGTGGGAGTGACTGGGGCACCGAAACACAGCCTCTAAATAACGCATTATTTGCCACGAAACTCGTTCATTTCACCAATATTTCGTTATGATATGCAAGTGCTATTCCCCTTTACCTGTTGTCATCATCCGGGGTCTGTAGATTGGCCTACTAACCTCTGATCTGGATGATGTCATCTCTGAGCGCCGCACAGCACCCACAATGGTCGGTTTGTTTGCATATCCGCGAATGGACAACAGGTAACTCTGGACTCAACAGGGAATAGCACTAGTGTATCATAACGAAATATTGGTGAAATGAACGAGTTTCGTGGCAGATATTTTGTTATTTAGAGGCTGCTTTCCGGTGCCCCAGTCACTCCCACTATATGGATATACGCGATGCTCCACTGGATCTAAATATCTTCCGAACAACTCCAAATGACACCAAAGTTATATGGGTGAGTAAACGATCGTATTTTATGTCAGAAATGGGGTCCAGGTTGTAAAAATACGGTAATTCCCCTTTAAGCCCTAATATAATTTAAATGTGTGAGTTACATAAAAAATCAAAGTGCAGTCAAAAAATAAACTTCAGTCACCAAAACAGGTTTTTTGTACCAGGCTAGAAACAAGTTTATTTCTGCTTAAAAGTTGGATATTTTAACTTCTGGTCTGTGAAGAATCACTTTTAAAACGAGCCTCACTTGCCACTTCCTGTTTGACTCAGCTCCTGAGGTTGCCGCTAGGTATGACTTCTGCTTTCAGCAAAGCAAGGTTTTTTGGTCTTTTAGGTATTGTTTTGGGGCTTTTATGCCTTTGATTTGATTGATGGTAGCGGTGCCTCCACCAAGAACTGTGGAGGCTGGAATCAAAACGACCACATCCTTAATTATGCACAACTTTAAAACTCAATACACATTCAATTAGTGAGTTATATACAAATTCACTTCTGTAACAGCTGTCATCAAGGGGGGAATTATCCATAAAGACCAGGTTGTAAACATTTAAATGTGGAGGTCTATGGAGATTGACTTCCTTTTGGAATTAACTGCGGTTTTTGGCAATGATGCATTGGCTTCCTGTTCAGCAGCAGAAGTTTATCACGTCATGTCCAAAATAATTTCCACGGCAAGTTAGTTGTAAATGGAATAAATGTTCATTTTTATGCTTGCATTTAGTCCTAGTGGCATCTGTCTGTGCTGACAAAGGATTTATTGTCAACAATTACAATAATAAACACTATACTATATATATCTAGTAGTTAATAGATATATAAACAGTGTGATTTGAAGTGGGAAACCTGTCCACTCGCCGACAGCATATCCTACTTCAAACAGACCTGTGGACACTGACCCGATCCCGAATGCAGTTGACCCGAGTGGAAAGACAATACCAAGTGTGGCAGCAGTGTGACAGCAATACGTGTCATTTTTCCTGCACTTCGCAGTTCACACTCTCCGTCCATGGCATCAGAAAAAAACACCAGGCAGAGAGAGCCTCGTGAATCACAGACATGTGAACGGTCTATCTTTCTTTCTTTTCTGAATTTTCTCTCATGTATATTTATGTTTCAAAACTGGGGCATATAGAAATACGACCAGTCCTCTGAATCGCCACTCACATCTGTGATTTGTGAAGTTAGTTGCTTGTTGGAGAAACCAATCAAATATCTATAAATTCCTGCATAGCCGGCCACTTTCAGTGACAGGAAAACAGCAACAAGCATGAGATTGGCATCTTGCTGTAAGGCTGGAATAACAGCTCCTAAATCAACGCTTAGGAATGTTACAGCAGCTTCTGTGTCGACTGAAAATGACATTGACGGGTTAGGGCGAAATAACACCACATCCCCTCCTCTCAGCAGGAAACGTCAGTCCGAATGAACACAGTGACAGTTTATCTTGATTATCAGGCTAGTTTTAGATACTGCTGCATTAAACTGCAGGTAACCGTAGCAACAGTACTCGCTAACTGCTATTTCGGCCGGGAACGCACACTTCTGTATTTGCCTGTGGCTAATAGCAAATGTCCTGCAATGGAAAAAGAAGGATTCAGCAGAGGACAGACCGCTGCACTGCACATTTTTCACCTCGGCCTATGTTCTTATATGGTCGCTTACATAACACGCAGTCATGGTCATTGACTCTCGGGCCGAGTAAAGAAATAAAGAGATGCTTATATAATGTGGCTAAAGTTGACGACAACTGACAGCTCTGATTGCTGTCCGAGTGAGTTAAGTCAGCTTCTCCTTCCAGCATTTGTTCCCAAATCTTCTTTTAAGCACGTGTTCATGTGTGTGTCACACGCTCTCCATAACGAGTCCAGTGATCAGTGAGTCACACAGGAAGTCACGCACACAAACAAACAAACAAACAAACATAGACTGGATTTACTATCATCTTGGACCCTACCATGGAGGATTACAACTGTGTCTGAGCGTGAGTGCGCACATTCTGGTTGCACCACCTGTGACGGCTCAGTGTTGAAACACGCTGGTAAACACACAGCGCACACTCGTCCTCAGATCTTCTGAGTCACTTCCAGAAATGTCTTCGCTCCTCTTTCAGGAGGCAAATGATGAGTGGAAAAAGGTGTGAGGTACAGTATGTGTAACCGCTGGAAAAAACTGACAGCGGTTTCTGACAGGCACTTATTTTGACCTCTCCCCCTGAACTGAATGATGTACATCCACACAAAATAATGTGCACTCACGTATACAAGATAACTACAGTGAACAGAAACCAGCCAGCAGGCTAAAAGGCATCTGGCACTCCTCAGCGCTCTGTTGACTTTCCTCATTGATTTTTCAGCAAACCGCAAGGTGCACCGTGTGTGTTTGTGTGCGTGTGAGAGCTTCGGATTCAAAGCAGCAACGTTAGGGAACAGTAGGTCGACATCTGCGTGGGTCTCTTCTTAATTTAATATTCATGGATGCGGCGATAAAGAGTTAAAATGTCACGTTTTTATTTCGGTTATTTCTATCTGTAAAGCTGCGCCAGTCGATAATTTTATAGTAGATCAAAGGACTGCGCGTGATGTGAAAGGTGTTGTTTGTAGTGGCGAACCTTAACAAAGGTAGTATTTTCTACTTGGTGAACGGTTTCCTGACATTTGTGCCCCGTCCACGTACAAAGAGACTCACTCATCGCACATTACTCCATAGCTCCAAGGCTCTGCTTGCCACAAATCAAATAAACCGAGCAGAAAATATTGCTAGCGTATGGAGCTAGCTTTTCTTCTATTTGAAAATAAATTAAGCAACACTACGTCTCCATGTTGGCTCCCCCAGCACTCAAAGCCAGCTATCATCATGGTGAATTCAGTGGTAGGAACCAAAAGTAGTGGACGTTTTCTTGAAGTAAACGCTTGAGGAACTCAGTTGCTCCTGTTGTCGTCGCCTCAAAGTTGTAATTAGTTCAACTTGGTTCTCGCCCACTGCGGTTCACTAAAAGATTTAGTCGGTGGATTTCATTAACGTTACATAGTCTCTTATCACACATTCTCTGTGTGTACACCATTTATTTTTTGAGCCCAAACCTTAAACTTTCAGCTATGTTCTGCTATCTAATGAGGTGTCAGATCAGAAAAGGTCCATGTGGTTGTGTATCTGTACTTCCCACACTGAGTGGACGGTCTATAAGTGTGTTGTACTTTGTACTCTGTGTGTATTCAAGTACAACAAAAAGGACCCGTTTATTTTTAAATCGTCACATGCAGCTGACTGATTGGTTTTAGAGCATATCTGTAATTGCGGCCCATTGATTTTCACTTACGTGATTTGGACAAAACTGTAAATTAGTTTTCTGAGCGCCTCGTCAGTTCGACATCGAGAGGCATGAAGCAAAACACGGTCGCGTCACGTTAGATCTCGGACCAAGGTCGCTGTGCCTCTGCTGCCTTGGAGCCATGGACAGTTTGTGTCACCGTGGTTTGTTGATCACACAGCCACTATTTTTATAAGATAGAAACCAAGGCTTTTGCTCACTCTTGGATGACTCACGAGTTACGGCCACTCCACTTTGCCTTGATTTGTCATCGTGTTTGCGTAAGTCTTATATATGAGGGATATGCAGTGTTCTTGTGAAGAGGACATTGTTCATGTTATGAATTTCTTGCGTGACTTTGCATTTATTTTTTGCATTGACTTTCCCTGTCACGGTCACCCCTCGTACACTCTCGCATACAGGTTTGTGTTTTGTTGCGTGAATGCCTTTTAGGCAGGTCTGCAGTATCTCTGTGTGTTTGAGAGTTAGAGTCCTGGCCCTTTCTGACAGAGAAACCTCCCAGTAACCCTTCATATGAATCTCCTCCTGGCGTGTCCTGACCTTTGGCTGTGTTGGAGGAGCTGCTTGTTACTCACTCAAATCTGAGACTGAGAAATAATAAGTGACGGTCACACGTTCCTCACTGTGGATTTCATAGAGAGTTACAGAAGGTTTTGCCGCTGTTGTCACTTTGGAAAGCAGCAGAAAGAACTTCTTCAAACCAGAACTTACACCATCTTTAATGGGTAATTCTATCTTACGACATATTATATATATATATATAAGGAATATACCTTATATTCATAGCTATCAGATATTTTGAAGCTTATCTTTGCAGTGCCTGACTCCACCTCACTCTTAGCTAATTCAAAAATGAGCAGAGCATAAGTGGAGCTGAAGTAAACTACCAACCTGTGAGGGCAACGTTGGCTTCATGTTTCAGCCCTGGTGGTTGCCACCTGATTTGGATGAGGAAAATGATCAAATAACTTACAAACCAGTTGCATTTTTAACTTCTCTACTTACCTCCTCAGTTTTCCAGAGCACTGCACTCACTTTGACCTCCCAATAAAGTAGTTTAGATGCGCTTGTGTCACCTCCCTTTGCTAGAAATCCTCATTAAATCTGGCAGAATAGTGGCATATGTGCTATATCTGCAAAGTGAGATTCAGTATTTACACTACTGACTGAAAATTAAATGCCAGAGCTTTTAAAAATGTGAAAAATTTATGTTAAGGAACTTTTGCTTCTTCTACTGGGAGCTACAGAGTATATGCAGTGTCATTCTTCGCTGCGGCCGTGCATATAATCGTGACAAGCCTGAAAAGCCAGTATGATAATCAGCTAATTATTGACCAGTGTGAGGGTCCCTGTGGTTGCCTCGCTGTCAGAGACAGAACCAGTACGAAAAGGTATAGGTAGGAAAGAAGGAAGGAAGGAAGGTGGGCGGCAGTCTGACTCAGTCTCTGGTTTTCTGGAGAGTGCTTACCGAGCCACTGTCATTGCCCACTGTGTCCATGTGACAGTCAGACAAGCAGACAGTCATGCGGGAAACTGACATGTGATGTCGGGGGAAACTCTTAACAGTTTTTCTCCGTGTCGTATTATTATGCAAGATCAGATACACTGGGATATCCGCTGTCATCCTCATTATCGTCACGGTTATTGTGAATCAGAGCAGCAAAGGCGTTACTTCATAGAGTAGTGACAGCCTTGAAAAGATGTACATGTTTGTCTTCTTGTATTTTACATAAACATGGACTCCAGTTTCGGTTGGGTTGATAATTTTTAACTGGTTTGGCAGGATTTCTTGGAATAAGTTGTACCAGACATTTGTCTCCAACTTAACAGTCTTAACTGTCTTAACTGTCTTCATCTGTTGTATTCAGTTCATGCTCCAAGGAATTAAATGTGTAGTAACAACCCCAACTATATGTGAGTTGTTTTTGCTCATTATTACTGCAAATTGATGCAATATTTGACTATTATTCTTATTCACAGAGGCATGTGAGTAAAAGGTTCCAGTATATATATGACAGTAAAGTTTCATCTTCTGTATTGTTGTTTGATTGGTTCCTGTTTTGAAGAGGAACTTGACCACTTTTGAACGTCATTGATTATTTCATCTCTAATGCTACTACCATGTGTTGAATGTTTAGAAAGACTCAGCAGTTTTCTATGTAATGCTGATGGGTCATCATGGTGGTGATCTCCCTTTCCTGTCTGTCCCTTCCCCTTCTTTGCCTTCTCTGACAGCAGGTAGTGTTTCTAAGTTCTTGCCTCTAATTTCTGGCACTGGGAATAGCTGCCCGATGCCAGTGGGGAAAACAAAAGCTTAAACCTCTTTCTGATCATACTCTCAGGAGATTTTGTTCCCAGTGGAAGACAGAGTTAGAATAGTACAAGTGAGGTTTATAATGAACTAATTTAAATGCATGTGATATTCCTTAACCGGTGTGTTGTGCAGCAAACTGCAATTCCTTAAATGTCCATTTGAGGCTGGCTCAAAAAGGAAGTCATCCATGTTAAACTGTCCAAACTTTAAAGTGGAATTAGTAAAATAAATGTTTATAGTTTGGTACAAAAACGATTCTGGTCTCTTTAGCTAATTTCTCCATTCATGAAAACTGTATGAGGGGAATACACCTTTATATAACTCAACTATTTAAATTATATTAAAGTTATGCAAAATAAAGGCATTGACAAGTGGGTTCCCTCGCATATTTAATGAATTAAGGTGGAGTCAGGCGCTGCCAAGATGGCGACGGCCAGAGACACCACACTGAGCTTCAAAAGAAAGCTTTAGGAAACTTATGGGAGATGTCATGCAGGGTTCGTTCATCTTCATTAAGCCGGTGGCTAAAAGACAAAGTTGTTGTTTGAGACATTTCCTGTTTTAAGTTTGTTATTTGTGGCACTATTGAGTTGTTCTCTAAAGTTTGGTCTTTTCCCGTTGGTTTAAATCAGATAATTCAAATTATTGGCGTAAGTCACCCCTGCTAAGTTGCTGCTGACCCTGATCTAATTCAGAAGCTGAAATCTACAAGCCGTGGCTCAGGATTGCTGGCTAATCATCTCAGTGCCTACCTACTGTGATCCCCTGCCACCTCCAGCTGTTCTGGACCCTTCTCGCTCCACCAGATGTACAATGAGCAGGAGAACAGATTAACCGCGACAAGCGTGCAAGGCCCCACACCAGAGTGAATCGATTGGTGGAGGCCCAATATAGGTTGTCTTAATAATGGGTGCTGGAGCGCGCTGCCGTCAGTTCATAATGAAAAAAGACAGGGGAGAGAGTGGTAGAGAGGATATGTGGAGATTAATAAGCCCATCTGCACTCTGCTGACTCATATTCCTCAGTGTAACACTGGAGATACCTTCACTTATTCTGTTATTCTAAGATGACAGCTGCTCTTTCTGCATGAAGGCTTTTTATTCTCCTGTACGTCAGATTCAGTTAATCAGACATTAATCACTATTTTTTTGTGCAAACAAAAGCTCTACAAATCTACTTGTGTGCTGAGGGAGATCTTCTGTACCTACAGAAAATAAAAAAATAACAACAATGCCCTCATTTTCTCTGTCTCATAGCAGCAGTTCAACCTGCCCCAATTTCTGAGGTGCTACATCGGGGTGCGTTCAACTATTTAGTTTAATGCACTGGGCCAATTAGTTTGCAATGAATAAATAATCTCTTTGTCTGCACCAATAACAGAACAACAGCCACCAATTTTATTTTATATTATTATTCTTAACCCTTCTTTGGCCCATTTAAACACTTCTCCCCCAACATGTTCACAGCAGTGATTCTGTTGGCGCTGTGGCAGTGGTGATGATGTGATTTGGCAGTACTGGGGCACGATTCCCGCTGAATGCCCTAAAATCTTGCCTCCCCTGTGTCCCCCATCCCCACATTCTGCCTATGCAGTGCTCTCAGCAGTCACTCCAGCAACTACCCCCCATCTCCCAGATCTGCTGTCGGGTCTCGGCCTCACACTGTCTCGCTAAGCATGTTCATTTGTGGGCGTGTGTAGGCTGTGAGTATTCTCTGGTGAGTGCAAAGCAAAGAATGAAGCTTTTGCAGTCTTGCAGTTTGCAAGTAGGGACTTTTGAGCTGTTAATACATTATAGTACAAGGGGTTGATTAGTGTTTAGGATTCTGGTGTTAATCTGACAACTGAGATTCAGGCAAAACAACACTATTTTAGCACCTTAATGTGTTTTTTTTGTTGAGCTAAATTTGCTTTACAGCTATAAACATGCAACGCAATGGAGATGGCTCGAGACACCACACTGAGGGTTCATGCAGGGTTCATCCGTCTTCATACAGAGCCACTGAAGGCAAGGATCCTCAGCTAAAGTTGGCTTATTTGTTCACTGTCACTCTCTTCTATCCACCTGGTATCAATTACTTTGTGTTTACCGTCAGTCCATTTAATTCGGGACACTACTGCTGGACAATATTGTTTGAAATTGAGACCCAAATGTCTTGGCTTCCTCGTCCATGCATGGGTCAAACTCCAGAACCACTATGCTCTACAAATACACATAGCTTTGACCTTATGACTGATATTGTGTAGGTCTCGCTTGTGTCTCCAAAACAGTTGTGACCTTCTGGGGGTGTCCTGTGGTGTCTGGCAACAGAATGTTATTAGTGGGGGCCTTTGGGTCCTATGGGTTGAAGGGAGGGGTATCTGTGGATCAGGCTTGTTCCAGTGCATCCCACGGATACTTGATCAGTTTGGGATCTAGTGAAATTGGAGGCCAGGTCAAGGCCTTGTGCTGTTCTTCTGTTTTTTTGAGTTGTTCCTCGGGCTGCACCCTGCTGGGAATGGCTGCCGGTGTCTGGTCTGGTCTAGGTGGGTGCTACATGTCTAAGTAAAATCCACACGAATGCCAGGTCCAGATGTTTTCCAGCCGAACACTGAATTGTCACAAGATGGTCAATGTGATTCACTTCTCCTGTCAGTGGTTTTAATGTTGTGGCTGATCGCAACTGCAACATGTGACCGTGTATTTGCAGGTATGTTGGGCAGCGCTCGTTTCTCTGGCTCTTCCAAGAACTACAGCACCCTGCTGCTGGAGGATGAGGCCGGACTGCTGTACGTGGGAGGCAGAGGGGCTCTGTACGCTCTCAACACGTCCAACATCTCCACACCTGCAAACCTCACGGTGAGCGCCAAGAACCACACATTACCCCATAATTTCGGCTGCTAAGAAACCTCTTTTCGCAAGGTTTTCTCCCAATTTTAAAGTGCTGAAGGAGGAGAAACTAATTATAGCCTTGAGCAGATTGAGTAAATTCCATTGTGTTCCTCCAATTTTATGGATATTGGATTAAATGCACCGGGCATTTTTTCAAGAATTACTGAAGAGAGCCAGAACTACGTGATGCACCTTGATAATGAAGTGTCCCTCTCTTTTCCCCCTTTATCGCAAAGACACACGTTTACTTCTCTTTATCTCATCCTGTCTTATCCACAGAGCTTTCTGTTTACCTATTTGTCACTCTTTATTTACTGTGCTAACCGAGTCATCGTTATTTCCCTCCTATTGTTTGCAGATTGACTGGGATGCTTCCCCTGAACAGAAGAAGCAGTGTCTAAACAAAGGCAGAGACAATCGGGTACAGGGCTGCAGCTTTATTCTCTATATGCTATTTCCTTTTCAGAAAACACTGAAGTCTACACTTTATCGAGTCAATATTAGAGAACATTAATTAAAGAGTTTGTTCTCTCTGACAGCAACAAAGTGAATAATCCTTCTTGAAACCTAGAGAAACTGCTGAAGTTTGATAGAATTCATGCTCACGCTTCAATTATTTGCATTAAAATGCCTTCTCTGTATGAAGCGCATTGACTGGCCCTCGTTCTCTGACGCTCTCGCTCGACACGGAGCCAGAAATAACCTGCTTTTCTCTGCTCTCCACAGACAGAGTGTTACAACCACATCCGCTTTCTGCAGCGTTACAACGAGACTCACCTGTACGCCTGCGGTACAAACGCCTTCAAACCTCTCTGTGCCTATATAGTAAGAGCCCGTGCGATTCAAGTTCGGCAGAGCTGTGACTAGAATCCAGATGAAATGATTCATCGTGCGTTTTCTCCCTTTTCTCTCTCTGTAAGGATGCAGAGCGGTTCAGCTTCTCCTCGGGTTTTGAGGAGGGCAGAGACAGGTGTCCATATGACCCAGCGAAAGGGTTCACTGGCCTCCTTGTAGGTATGTCACATAAATTTACCTTTTTTTAAACCTTTAAGGAAATTGGTGACAATATAACAATGTGGTCAACTACTCGAACAGAAAAAAGTGGGTAAATACACTAATATAGCATCATCAAACAATATGGTAGGTTTAGAGTCGTGTTAGATGGGCTGTGAGACTTTTACAGGCACAGCAGTGTTTAAAATAAATGCTAGCGTCATCAAACCTCTAAAGATTCATCATTCACATCACGTTATATATCCAGCAGGGCAATGGGAAAACAGGATTTGCTTTAGATGCCAGCTCACAACTGATGATTTGATCAAACTAAATCTTTTGATGTCTTAAATCAGCTTAAGATGCCCCTCAAACCTTTGACTATAGTCACTTGACAATCAGATCACAGCAACTAATCACTGCGCAAGTGTTTCCCATCGGTTGACTGTGGCAGATCCGAGCCCTGACCCCTGACCCCCATAGTCTCATAAGAACATTGCTGTACATGCAGGTTATTGCTGCGTTAAGACACTTTAAATATGCAGTAGAATAAGAACTATGCGTGCATCTAATTACCGCTTCAAATATTACAACCACGGCGAGCGATAGGTCACAGTTTGCCCACTCACGCTGCAGTGTGCCAACCGCTTTCATTTACATCTGATTAAACCCTCATGTTTTTTCTTGCCTGTTCAGACCTGGTATTAACATTCATTAACTAACAATAGACCTTAACAAATTAAATCATTTAATATTATTATCCCCTGTGAACCTTAACAGGAATAAGCGGGTACAGAAGATGAATGAATGAATGAATAATATTATCATTTAAACGGGAACTACTATTTTTTACAACCTGGACCTTATTTCTGGCATAAAATACGATGGTTTACTCACCCATATAACTTTTGTGTAGTTTGTATTCCTTCAAGAGATATTTAGATCTGCGTATATCCATATAGTGAGAGTGACTGGGGCACCGAAACGCAGCCTCTAAATAACGCATTATCTGCCGTGAAACTTGTTCATTTCACCAATATTTTGTTATCGTACACTTGTGCTATTCCCCTTTGAGTCCAGAGTTACCTGTAATCATCATCCGGCATCAGTAGCTTGACCTACAGACCCCGGATGATGCCTTCTGACCTGGATGATGTCATCTCTGAGCGCCACACGCACCCGCAACGTTCGGCTTGTTTACCTGTAACTTGCTACTCCTAGTTTTTTTGCAACATGGCTGAATATTTTTCCAATTCTGAGGTTGTGGACGAACCATAGCACAGCATAACAAAATATTGGTGAAATTAACGAGTTTCGCGATAGATAATACGTTATTTAGAGGCTGAGTTTCGGTGCCCCAGTCACTCCAATACAGGTACACAAAATACAAATGACACAAAAGTTATATGGGTGTTTTATGCCATAAATAAGGTCCAGGTTGTAAAAAAACAGAATAGAGATATGGTTAATTAGTCATGTCTGCGCGTGAAGCTGAGTTAACGTCCTTCCTTAATCATCTCCTGGTGTCTTTCTTCACATTTATTACGAGAGATTGATATTACTGTGCACATGGACGCTTCCAGGGTTGGAGTCTGTAATCTGAGGTTTCAAATTGTCTCAAAAACACCTAATATCAGGGCAAAGATAAATAAATAGCCTAAATAACAACAACGTTCATGGTTCTGAAACGGCGGTAGGTTGTGATCCATCGTTTTGGGGGTGGTCACTGGAGACGCACAGGGGGACACATTTCAGTGCTAAGTGTGATTCCCTGAGCCCCCCATTTGAGATTGGTTCACACAGGACTCATCTCAGTACCTTTACCAACGCTTTTACCTGTCAATTAGATGGTGAGATGTTCACGGCCTCTCAGTACGAGTTTCGCAGCTCTCCGGACGTCCGCAGGAACTTCCCCTTTCCTACCCTCAGGACAGAGGAGGCGCCCACCCGATGGCTTCTGGGTAAATATACAACCATCAGCAAACAACTTCCTTTAGTCAAACACAGTATGTTTTCACTTATACTGGACAAACATCATTTCCATTTTGTACACGTCTGGCATATTAGATGCTTTTCCTGTTATAACAACGTCAAGAAAAAGTTCCTTTAGAGAATATATATATATCTATCTGCACTGCAGCTCTAACGGACTTGTTTGTGGTAATTCAGTCATACTTTAAAGCTCCAACTTTAGTTTCCAAGGAGACACTTTGTGGAGATCTCTGTGTTTGCGTGTGTGTGTTTGTACAGAGGCAGATTTTGTCGGCTCTGTGCTGCTGAAGGAGAGCATCAACAGCTCCATCGGTGACGACGACAAAATTTACTTCTTCTTCACTGAGAGGAGCCAGGAGCTGGCCGCCTACCCGAGCCAGACCAAGGTGTCCAGGGTGGCCCGAGTCTGCAAGGTCAGAGGCAGCAAGTGACCGAAACGCTAGTAACCACAATCGCGTTCAGGCTTTGAAAAATTTACAGTGCGCACAAGGTCATGGAAAGAAAGGTTGGAAACAGAGGAGTTGCCACTCAGAAATTGCAGGATTTCTTGCTTTTTGTCAGTGATACAGAGAGAAATGTGAATGAATTTCTTTTGATTCCTCTCAGAGCTGCCACCCTTGAGTTAATTTCAGTGATGAATGAACTAGCAGTTGGGTGTCTCTAATCGCGGTTTTGCCTCTGATGGCGGCTCTTTCTGTGCCACTGTTGCCATGCAAACTACTAAGTGCACAAGCCTCCGCCACCAATGGCAAACCCTCTCTTTCACTTCATTGCCTTATCACCTTCCACTCCTCCTCTTGCTTTCCTCCCCTCTCACCTCATTTCACTTGCATCCAGCCCCTTTCTCTTTCTTCCTCCCCGTTGTTTCTTTTAGCCATGCCACGGCGCCGTAATTACCATCACAGTGTGTTGTTGTATTGAAATCAGGGATCAGAAGTGTCTGAAAGACACAGCTGGTGGAACGGTGCAGTTGTGTCTCACCTTGCGAAAGGGATTTGAATGAATGTGCGAGAGAAAATAGAACAGGAAACCCATTGAGCGACACTTGTGAATCGAGTTTTAACTTCCAGTGGGAATGTGCTGAACAATTCATAGGGAAATGTTATGAGAGTGGCCATGTTCAAAGAATAATACCTTAATCCTACCTTACAACCTCTTCGGGGCATTTTTGGCTTCATCCGTCCATTAAGTTGATGTGTTTTTGTTGGTGTAGATTTCCATGAATCTTCATTAAGCTTTTATTCAAACACGACAAGACATTTCAGGTGAAGTCTTTGTATTCAGCACCTGGGGCATGAGAGAAAAAAAACAAAAGTAGATCAAGATGTGAAAGATTTTTAAAACTTATTTTGACATCAATGCTTTAATTTACGCTTCTCACGGCAAGTCTGCTTCAGTTTAGTTCTTCGTTAGGTGGGAAACTGTGCCGGCTGTTTTGTAAACCCAAGCTTTGAATGACAGAACGTCAAGTTGATTATGTCATTCAGTTCCTTTTTGATCCGTAGCTTGTGTTTCTCTGGTGATTCATTTACTCATCAATGTAGTTGAATAAACAAATTAAAGTCTGTCATGGAAACTTAAAATTCCGCAAATAGGGAGATAATTTGTGAAGAAAATCTTTGGGATTCATTTTTAAACCCACATAGGGCAAACATTTTGTCTCCTCTTGATTGCCCCTTCATCCAGAAAAAAAGTAACTTCTGGAAATAAGGTCTGGACTTCCTCCCTCTTCTTCATCAGCGCTGCGGAGTTGTCGGAACAGTGCAGAGTGTAATAACTCAGTCTGAACTAGGCCACAGCAGCAAATGCAGATGTCGAGCTGGTCCCCTGCTCCGCCCCGCGGCAGCCAGACACCACGCTGGCTGGAGGCAGATCTGCAGATACCCAAGGCCCTGGCAGTAACCCCTGGCCTGAAACCACTGAGGACTTGCCATTTTTCAGCTGCATATAACCAGTTGTCCTCTTCTAATTCTCACCTCCCAGCCAGAGAGCATCTACTTCCTCGCCAGTCATTGACCTATTTTCACAGAGGATGGACGTGACAACGTGAAAAGGGCTGAAATCGGTGCTGTTTTGATATTCAGCGCTTGCCGTTTTTGTTCTATGCATCTCCAGTTAAGAGAGAAATGTCTCTTGCATCATTGCATCAAGGGTTAATTTCCCCACAGGCGTATCTGCTTGCATACTTGACTGTTATTCCTTTGAATGTACCTCCTGACAGCCCAGTGACCCTGACTGTACTTTGATTGATGTAGATTGTAATTTAACAGTGCATCCCTTTAGCTGTTTCCGCAATAAGCATCATCTCTACGAGGAATGTGTTGTTTTCTCAGCGGCATCCATCTTAACTCTTCTGTACTAACCCCTCTGCCAACTCTCCCAAGATTTTTTCTGCAAAAAGAATAAACTAAGATGCATGTTTTCGGCTTCATCTTTCATCCTACCACGTTTAAATTGGTATTAGTGGAAGAAGTGTTCCTAATGTCTTAGATAGGTGCATCTTTAAGTTCTTTGTGTGGGAGGTCGAGGCAGGTTTGAAGAACATCACCTCGAAGACATAAACAAAAAAAGATGAGGCCACCTTTTTTTCCCCTCATATCTAAATGAGGTGTGCTAAATTACTCTTTAAGGGAGCATTTTCTTGCTACCTCGCCTCCCACTGCTGCTGAAATTAAATTAGAGCAAATGTGCCAAAGTAAGCAGTCTGGGCCCGAACACTAACTCCTCAGCCCCCCCCCCCCCACTCCTCCCCACTTTATGCAAGCATGATCAGTTGTACATTATGACTCGAGTTTTTGTAAATACATGCATGTGCATCGGAGGTCTAATCATCACCCACCCATGCGTTCACTCGCTTGCTGTCTCTGTCTCTGTCTGCAGACGGACTGGGGTGGCCAGAGGACCTTGCAGAGAAAGTGGACCTCCTTCCTCAAGGCCAGGATGGTGTGCTCAGTCCCAGAATACGAGCTGCACCTGAACATCCTGCGCGATGTGTTTGTCCTGCAGGGGCGAGACGCTCAAAGCAGCGTCTTTTATGGCGTCTTCGGTCTGGAATGGTGAGAGATGGCATGTCTTTTCTCTTATTATGCAGTCCCCCCCCTTTTCCCTGTTAAATGATAGTCTGACAGTATTAGCTTAGCTTAGCATTAACTCTGGAAATAAAGGGTAAAGGTTAGTCCGTGAATCTGTCCAAAATCCACTTACAGTTCTTCTAAAGCAAATTATATCTCTGTGTTAAAAGCAGTATTTTAGATATCCTGATAAATATAAAGACTTGTGAGTAATGAGCACCAGTCTCCATTTATCTGTTGCTCACAATGATTTATCTCCCATAATGGCATGTGATAAACAGCACTGTTTTAAAGTGGAAGGTGCATCATGTGACGATAGAAGATCTCTATAATCAAACAGAGACTTCATGACTGTTTGCACAGCATTTTTCCTTTTATCACAAAACCAAACAACTAAATTCAGTGCACTCCCATTTGCATTTTCTTTTTTACTTTCTGAGCTTCTTGATGAGGTCTGTGAAAATTAGAGCAGAGCTTTTAGAGGGCAGCCTTTAATTGCCTCGCTCAATTACAGTTTAAACATTTAGCTGGAAAAAAGAAACTGTGGAGAAACAAACATGATACTCAGCTAAAAGAAAATCTTAACTAGCCTACCAGACATGCGGTTTCACTTCCTTTATTTAAGACCACGATGACACAGAATAACATTACGACGAACCATTGAAGTTTTTCTGTCACGCACAATGGAGAAGCTGCAACAGGAAGCATCTTTGTAAGTTCAATATATACAGTGGGTAAAATAAGTATTGAACACGTCACCATTTTTATCAGTGTCACCACCATGCTGACATGAAATTTTCACCAGATGTCGGTAACAACCCATGCAACCCATACATGCAAAGAAATCAAGCCTTAGATGTCTATAAACTAAATTACGTGTGCAAAAAGGCACAGAAAGCCAAGGCACCGGCTGAAATCTATCCGTAATTAGAAAGCAATCGTGCCCCTTGTCAGTGCAAATTAATGTGAGCTGGTTTAGTTCCAACTGATGGCCTATAAAACGGTGTCTCATTGCCAATGTGTCACACAAGAAGCATCTCACGATGGGTAAAACCAAAGAGCTCTGTCAAGACCTTCGTAACCTTCTTCATCTTCTGTAACCGCTTGTCCTGTGAAGGGTGCTGGAGCCTATCCCAGCTGTCATCGGGCGAGAGGCGGGGTACACCCTGGACAGGTCGCCAGTCTATCGTAGGGCTAACACAGAGAGACAGATAACCGCTCACACTCACATGCACACCTACGGCCAATTTAGAAACACCAATGAACCTAAGGAGTCTTTGGACGGTGGGAGGAGGAAGCAGGAGAACCCACGCAGACACAGGGAGAACATGCAGACTCCACACAGAAAGGCCCAGTCGGCCCATGGATTAGAACCCAGAACCTTCTCCTCGCGACCTTATTGTTGCAAAACATACCGATGGCATTGGCTGCAGAAGAATTTCTAAATTTCTGAATGTTCCAGTGAGCACTGTTGGGGCCATAATCCAGAAGTGGAAACAACATCATTTCACCATAAACCGGCCACGACCAGGTGCTACTCGCAAGATTCCTAATGGAGGAGTTAAAAGAATAATCAGAAGAGTTGTCCAAGAGCCGAGGACCACTTGTGGAGAGCTTCAGAAAGGAATTAGCAGGTACAGTTGTTTCGAAGCACTCAACAGCCATGGCCTGTATGCATGCAAGACTCCAATGCTGAAGAAACAACACGTTAAAGTTTACTGCACAACATTTAGACAAGCCTGTGAAACACTGGGAGAATATAGTCTGGTCAGAGGAGACCAAAATTCTTTGGATGCAATAACACACACCATGTTTGGAGGTCAAATGACACCGCACATCACCCGAACAACACCGCACCAACAGTGAAGCTCGGAGGTGGGAACATCATGGCGTGGGGCTGTTTTTCTTGATGAAGATGAAACGAGGGTGGACATTTCAGCAAGACACAGCCAAGGAAACTCTCACTTGTTTCCAGAAAAATATGGAAGGAACTAAAGATCAGAGTTCATAGAAGAGGCCCACGGACCCTTTAAGATTTGAAGACTGTTTGTGTGGAAGAATGGGCCAAAATCACACCTGAGCAATGCATGCAGCTAGTTTCTCCATACAGGAGGCTTCTTGAAGCCTTGCCAACAAAGGCTTAAATAAATAAAATACATTAAAGTAAGTGTGTTCAATAGTCATTCCAATTTTTAACACGTAACTTAACTTATGGACATCTAAGATTTCATGTCAGTATCACCTTCAATACCTATTTTACTTGCTGTATATTGGTTTTAAAAACAAAAAAAAAGAAAAAGCTCTATGAAGATGTCACTTGGGGCTTTGGCAAATTCAATTGTATAACCTAACAGTTAACTGCGCAAGTAATCAACAGATGCAATCAATATGTCTACATTTAAAACCCCCAATATCAAATGAGAAGCAGCCGAAGCCGTAGTCAGAGCTGATGTGACGGAGGACGACGACGACTGCCAGTGGAAAATCTGGCAGTGATGTGAGTGAATGTTTATGCTGATGTGCAGAGTCATGCTGCATAAAACTGTCCCAGGGCTGTTTAGATTCTGATGGAGAGGATGGCATTGCGACGGGACGTTAATACTGTTTCTCTCCGGCTTCCTTCCTTTGCTACACTGCCACACTTCCATTCGTTGATGTTAGATCAGTCTTTGCTGCGCAACTCGTTCAATGCGGCAGCAGCAGGAGCAGCGGCAGCAGCTCTTTCTTTCTTTCTTTTTTCCCCTTCCTTCTTTGTGCCGGCTGTCTGTAAAACACGTACACCTGTGTGAGTAATAGTCATCACTGTGCGTTAGAGTCAGGCGAGAATGAGTAAGCCCCTGAGGTATACTGCTCGCCAGTTCTGAAGACAGATTCTGGTTTCACTTCAATCTCGGTTTTCTCACTTGAATGCTTTTGAAGAGTGAGGTGGACACACAATGGACGTAAGAATGTGATGCAGACCCCTTCCCTCCCCCCAATCCCCCCTCGGCATTACTAATCTCACCTTCAGGGCTTAAAGAATGAGAGTCACCTGGTTTGCGACTGCCAACTTGTACAGCCGGACAAAATCTTTCTTTCACAGGTGCGCCACCAAAAACCACAAATGGGGCTCTTTTATTTATGACTCACAGGGAGTGGGTATTTTAATTCTGTGAGTCAGCTGCTGAAAACAAATACTTTCTGCTGGAGTGGATGATGGGGGTAGGTACCGGAAGATGGGAAGAGAGGGAAAATGACACCCCTTGTCAGTGACGCCACTCCCACATCCCCGTTCAAGATAAATTGATAAGAACCAAGAAGAAATTGAGCGCTTAATAAAAACAAACCCACCATTACACTTTAGAGAATAGAGAGAGATCGGGGCCCTCGGTGGCCGCTGATGATCTGTGACGTGTCTGAAATTCGATCTGGGTGGCAGTTGCTCCCCAGATAATAACCTGTCAGTGTTTGTTCAACTTTGAATCATTAATCCTGAGCGTGTCCTCTGGACGTGTCTTTGTGGTGGGGTTTGCGGGGGTGGATGTCTTTCAGGAAGAATATCAAAGCGTCTGCGATCTGCCAGTACGCCTTCTCAGATGTGCAGAGGGTGTTCGAGGGGCCATACATGGAGGTGCAGGACTCAAAGTGGAGGGAGTACACGGGGAAGGTCCCAGAGCCAAGACCTGGATCTGTAAGCTTCATCTGTTAACTATTAAAGGTTTTATTGTTCTGCTGATAAACCACATCAAGTTGTTTAGGAACGTGTGCAGCATGTGAAGAGAGAATATTTCTATAGTCAAACACAGACATGTTTGCACAGTGCGTTTCCTTTTTTTAGAAAAGCAAATAACTTAATTCTGCTCACTCACATTTGGATTTTTTCCTTCCCGATCTTCTTGAAGTGGTTTGAAAATAAAAATGGAGTGCCTTTAAGTGTCGCACTCATTCCCAGTTCAAACATTTAGCTGAATTGTGTGGGTGTGTGTTGGTGTGAGACGCCAGCACGGCAACCTGAACTGTCTCTCTTCCCTCTGCAGTGCATAACAGATCTGCACCGGTCCCACGGCATCAACTCATCTCGAGACCTTCCAGACAACGTCCTCACTTTCGCCAGAAGGCACCCGCTCATGGCCAACCAGGTGCACCCAGTCGGCGTGCGCCCACTCATGTTCAAGAGGAGCGTCAACTACGTTAAGATAGCGGTGCACAAGGAGCCGGCTCTGGATGGAAACATTTACACTATGCTGTTTCTGGGAACCGGTGAGTTAAGAATTGCTGAGAATAATATGTTGATCTGAAGACTAGGGGTTGGACGTCTTCCGATTTTTTAAAGTCGGTTAATATGTGGTGAAAGTCGAGTCGACGTCGACTAGTCGTTGACGTCACACATAAAAACACAGTAGAATGCTATTAATGTTCAACAGTTTGCTGCTGCGGTTTGGCTCTGCAAGATGCTAACTTCAGCATGCTAACGTGTTCGCAACGGCCGTTCACCACCTTATTTTAGGCTGCATCTTTTCTTGCAGATGACGGATGGCTGCACAGAGCTGTAGACATCGACGGGGAAATGCACATCATAGAAGAGCTTCAGATGTTTGATAAACCTCAGCCCATAGAGCGCATGGTCATATCCTCAGCCCTGGTATGTATTCAGGGATTTCAAGTTCCACAAGAGTGGGTGTTTCCACCTCCTAGGTTTGGTTTGTTTGGGCTTGTGTGAACACAGTAATTCTATATGCTTTTGTATTCTGTGCCATAATACATTATGACCACCTGCCTAATATTGTGTAGGTCTCCCTTGTGCCTCCAAAACAGTTGTGACTCATCAGAGAATGGACATGGGCCCTCTGAGGGTGTCCTGTGGTGTCTGACAGCAGGATGTTGTTAGTCGTGGGGNACCTCTATGGATCAGGCTTTTTCAAGTGCATCCCACAGACACTTGATCAGTTTGGGATCTAGTGAATTTGGAGGCCAGGTCAACACCTTGTGCTGTTTTTCATATTTTTTTGAGTTGACAAAGGACAAAGGGAAAGGCAGGACTGTGGGGTTGACAAGACACAGGTCAAACTAATGAGGCCGAAGCACACAAGGTGAAACCAATCAAACTATCAAAGTGGGGGAGACACAGGAAGTAAAGCAGGTCAAGAAACACAAGGAAAACCAAACAGGGTCACAGAAAATATTCAAATACTCAATACCACAACAACAATATATCAACCACTGAACAGCAACAAATGCCGGTGCCCACACTTGGTGTTGATGCTCAGTTTTTGGTTTGATTATTTCCTGATTTCCTGGAATTCAAATCTTCTGCAAAACTATGAGCAATCACAAAATAGTTTGCAAGCTCAGAGTGAATTTGTCTCGATTGCCCTGTGAACACGATTCATATCAAGGTTAAATGCAACGTGACGATAGAGTTGTGAAAGTAACACCCTGAATCGGAACAAAATATAGGAACACATGGTCTGGCTGATACACTAATCATTTATTCTTTGTTTTCCAGAGGAGCGTCTACGTCGGCTCCCACTCTGGAGTCGTGCAGGTACCGATGTCAACCTGTCAGAGGTACTTCTCCTGTTACGACTGTGTCTTCGCCAGAGACCCCTTCTGTGGCTGGGATGGGAAAGTGTGTGTAGAAATATCTTCGCGTGCGCAGAGGTGAGGGAGCACACACACCTAACAAATGCACACATCTATACACAAATGCACATCTCCAGCAAGCAAACTGACAAACAGCAAATACATATAACGGAGGAGGTTTGGACGTTTGGCAGGAAAACAAACCAGATTCTTGTTGAGAGAGGTGCATTTGCATTGCATTAGCAAAGATTTCGAGTCTGTGTTTCCCTAGACCTCCTACACAGTTTGCTCAATAGCCTCCTTAATATTTTCTGTAAATCGCATTTTGTGTTTTCCCCTACTACCAGTGTTAAGGTAGAGAAATATTATTACACTGTAAATCTTCATTTCGACACTAGACTATTCAGATTTATTATTTCATATTATTTTTTGCATTACATGACCTTTTTTGATGCGTATTTCATCCTTTTGGACCCAGAAGCGATACCAGAGCGTAGTTAATTATTCATACGGACTCTGTTCCCCTCCAACGGAATATATCTGAAAGCAGGTCTAAGACAAAGTAGTTGACCTGGATTTCTCTCATCAGCTCCGTTCTGCTCTGTGGGAGCTCCGTCTGTTATGGGAGTTTCAAACGATAACGCAGAAAAGAAAAAAATAGTAATAATAACATTTTATATAATTTATGCTGAGTGAAACAAATGCACAACTTTAAAGGAACAGTATGTAAGATTGTGGCCAAAACTGGTACTGCAATCACTTTCAAAATACTGTAGTACGGTGTATCCCCTCCAACCTCCCCCCTGACTCCAGGTTGCCAGGTTACCGAGGTAACGTTAGGCTACTCAATACGTCTCAATTACGTTTCACATTGCCATTGCCGTGCTAATGTTGTTTTCCTCGGCGTTTCAGCATAATGACAGAGAAACGGGCTCATAATGCATCGCTAATGTTAGCAATGACGACTCGCCGTTTTTATTTCCCA
>JASGAT010381241.1:0-12340 GCA_030220025.1 Chelon auratus
TATTAATTACTAAATCATATACCTCCTATTTCCCTGTGAGTACCCTGCAGTGGCTTACCCGAACAATTTACACAACAGATTGTGTAAATATGTAACTGTAGAGTCGGATGATATTAACAAAGACTCCAGTCACAGTTATTAACACATTCAAACGTAACAGTGTGTGTGGACATATACACAAAGTGCCATTCTTCGTAAATATCTTACAAGAAACACTTGTTTAACTATTTAAATTAGAATTTTGTCACCGTCATAAAGCAGCTCTGTCATGTATCTCCTAACTATTCTACATGAACTCAAACTAGCTTTTGCAAAAGAGAACTTCTGGACCTTTTTCCTCCTGATTCTGACACTTTAATTCGATATTTAATAAGATCCACAGTCGCCCATGCTATTTTGAAATCTTTACTTCTTTTTCTTTTCCTCATGTGAATCCCAGGGAGCCAACACAAGAAAAAGGGGGCAGCTTTCTCACATGCCGAGACTCATATATCTGAAGGTATTTTTAAAAGCTCAAAGTCTTGATGCATGGATTCTTTTGTTTCAAGATCATACAATCCTTACTTTTCACTTTCCTGCGGGGGTTCTTTTAGTTTGAGCGGAATAAGAGAAATGTTATCTGGCTTATGGTTACATAAGTTTGCTGTTACCGCATCCCATGTCTTGAATCGAGCACTCCTTTCAGTAAGTGCTACATCTCTATTGCCATGCACATTGATCCAGAGATTGTGTTATCTAGTTATCTGTCTTACACTCCTTCTAAGGACAGTCATTAGTCAATATAATAAATTGGTCCCAAAACATGAAATATGGATTTTCTGTTTCTATAAAAAAAGAGCTCTGTTTCTATTTTAGCCCATAGCTGCAAGAGCACTGTGTAGTATGGTACTTTCCAGTTCAAACCTACTCTCTATTCTAAAACATGTATTTATGCTTGCACATGCATTTTATAAACTTTCTATAAAGTGTGGTCATTACAGAATTTCCTTCCGCACTGGATCAAAGTTAAATCAATATGTTTTATTCCCATCTTTATGAAATCCAGAGTATTTTAGATATAGAGCAGAGCACACTCTCTGATTATCATTACGGCTTCCAAACTACAGGCTTTCCACGCTGGCTTGCTTCTAAGCACATTTTCTAAGCAATCTTTTCCCATACCTCATACAGAACTGTTGGGATGTGGAGTTTTACTAACAGTGCTATATTCTCCACTACATTACTGTTGCCCATGCTTTTGTTTGCTCAGCATGTGTGTGTGTTGATTTTGCAGATATAAGGGACTCTGAAGCACGGCCAGTGATGGTCTACATCCACGGAGGCTCCTATATGGAGGGCACTGGGAACATGATGGATGGCAGTGTTTTGGCCAGCTATGGGAACGTTGTTGTCGTCACGCTCAACTACAGAATCGGAATATTAGGTGAGGACGGCGTCTCTGTGCTGTGACGTTTAATTGCGTTTCAAAAGGGAGTGTTTAACCCTGTTTAATCTAAGAGAATCATATCATAATGGTTGTTAATTCCCCACTTGTGTGGCTGCTATTAGCCTATAAAAAGAAGTAGAGACATGAGAGAAAAATGTAGAAAAACAGTACAAAATAACAACATCTTGGTAGCATGTCATAGCTTGATTTGCATACAAATGCGGTCTTCAGAGACAAAGCGAGGCAAATGCTTATCATGCCTTGTCCTTTTTGCACTCCATTTTATACCCCTTATGAAAACACAATTTATCTTCCTTCTGATGGGTTTATCTAATCTGGACGCGATTATCAGCTTTTGCCATCCTTGAAAATAAAATAATTTAAATACTGTATGGAGGGATGCAACATTCAGTGAGATTCACAAGGTCAAGAGTTTTTTGTTCAACATTGAAAACACTGCGATGTTTAGATGAGACGAGACAAAGGAATTTGTAATAGAATCAACTGTAGGAGCACAGATGACCTTGGTGCACTTTTATGATATTCAGTTTAAGAAACACTGTTTATCTTTGCTTGTTATCTAATGTCACTGTTGTGAGGAGACCAGTCAGCTTTGACGAGCAGAGCCCCCATCAGTCTTCAAGTGTATGCTGCTTGGAGACTTATTACAAGGAGTTGACTTAAGTTGTGAAACGCAGTGGGAGAGAGCAAAGGTATATTTACACCTGAGGATCATTCAGATCCCCTGCGGTTCTACCGACCAAAGCCGAGATGTACACTGCTGAGCTATAACTTCAGCACGGTTGTGTTTCTGTACACATCAGGTTTCCTAAGTACTGGTGACCAGGCAGCAAAAGGAAACTATGGACTCCTGGACCAGATTCAAGCCCTTCGCTGGATAAGTAAAAACATTGGTTACTTTGGAGGAGACCCAGGTCGCATCACGGTTTTTGGATCTGGAATTGGAGCTTCCTGCGTCAGTCTGTTAACACTGTCCCACCACTCTGAGGGTAAGACTTTACCTCTGACTTTGATCTGATTGCTGCATTTCCTCATATATTTTAGGTAGTAATTAAAGCAATAATGGGAATATAGTGTTGTTGAATCTAACATGTAAAATGTATTTTTTAATTAATAATTTCTGAAAAGTGATTTTTAGTCTTTTAGAGTAGCCTGGCAGGCAGGGAAATGAATTGTTATGTTATGGCAGTAGGTTAAAAGGGGTATTTGTTAAGTAAGTGATTGCTTTTGTTCCCCTCAATCTAATCACACTAAAAGCTCTGCCTCTTAAAATGTGAAGCTCTTAAAGAAGCCCACTGACATTATAAAGTTCTCAGCATGTCGTCAGGTTCACCTGTGACAATACGTTTTTGCCATGGCTGCATCGGATTGGTTAGCCTTTGTTTACCTACCTGCAGTGTCCAAAGATACCTGTGACATGGGGTACTGGTCCTGGGGCAACTAAACATGGTAAAAGGTCCAATGTTAAAATATTTTCAGTCAAAAATTATTTCCCACAGATGTATTGGTCATACTGTACTTAAAAATTACAGTCAATCCATACATTTACTAGTTGTAACTTTGTTTTTTTTAAATGCCTGTTTATATGTATATAGCGAGGATACATTACCCAGGAATGAAAGGAAGGAATCCAGTATCTATCCATTGAAAAGGAACATAGTTAACATAAAAAACATGTCATATGAATTCTTCTCCAAAGCTCCTTACAAGAACCAAAGATGTGTATTTCAATATGGGCGGATCCATTCAGAACTGAGCCTCTTATCCCTGTGGAATTATTGCCTGGTTCTCCCATTGATGCTGGACGAAATCACAGGGAGGGCAGAAACTGTGTGTTTTCATCAATGCCAGATAGACTGCGGCAGCTGTCCTTTGTGAGGTTTGTATTGGATGGCCTAGCTCGGCTGCAGCAAATGCACAAAGACCTCCGGCTGTCTTTGAAGTAGACTAGCTAGCTGCTGCCCCCAAAAAAAATTGAAATAAATGACAGCAAAGGAAGGAGAAAGTGACACTGTCCCTGCACCCTTTTTTCCAGCAACTGCTATGCCTTAACCTCAGCAGAGATTTCTTTTTGAGTTGATACATATCACTTGTCATTTTAAGGTGGAACAAAATCCCCAGAGACAGAGGTGACGCACTGCATATAAACAATTCAACAGAGCAGCGTGTTTACTGTATCAACATTGAAGGATCAGGGTTACTGCATATTCAGCTCTCTGCCCACACCCTCCGCCGCACACTTGGCATCAGCAGTCTATCTGTGAGCTGCACAGCTTGTTAGACACACAGTATTAACGATTCCACAATTACGGTGCGTGTGTGAAAACTTGTGTAAGGAAAGCTAGAGACCTCCTCGCTGAAACAATTCTGCAAATTGATCATTATTTTGACATGTATTCACTGTCATCTGCATAGAGAAGTCACCACGTGAAACAAATAAGAGGATCAGCACACAAAAGCAAACTTTTTTTTATCATTTTATTAACCACAAATGGAGCCCACATCCTATTACCGATTCATTTCTTTGACCAGCTGCTTTACTGAGCAGCTTCCTTTCAGCTCAGCTGTCTGGCCTTATCTTCCTTTGTACTGCCATATCTCCCTGACTTGTAATCAAACGTTGTATGTGTCCTTGGTTGCTTTTGTCTAATTTTTGTGTTGCAACAAGGGCTGGCTTTTATTGTGTATAGAAATAAATGTAAATTAAGCTTTTGCAGATCAGAAGGCTACTAATAATTATGATTTACTGGGTTAACCGCTCTTTGTTTCATTTCTTTTTCTCCTGAATTTTGTTCCAAGGTCTGTTCCACAGAGCTATCATTCAAAGTGGTTCAGCACTGTCCAGCTGGGCTGTCAACTACCAACCAGTGAAGTACACTCGCATGCTTGCTGAAAGGGTTGGCTGCAATGTGCTGGACACAGTGGACATGGTCTCTTGCCTGCAGAAGAAGAGCGCTAAGGAGCTGGTAGAGCAAGACATCCAGGCGGCCAGATACCGCGTGGCTTTCGGCCCTGTCATTGACGGAGACGTCATCCCAGATGACCCTGAGATCCTGATGGAGCAGGGCGAGTTCCTTAACTATGACATAATGCTGGGTGTGAATCAGGGCGAGGGGCTGCGCTTCGTGGAGAACGTGATGGATCTGGAGGACGGCGTTTCTGGCAGCGACTTTGACTTTGCTGTGTCAGACTTTGTGGACAGTTTGTACGGCTACCCAGAAGGGAAGGACACGCTGAGGGAGACAATTAAATTCATGTACACAGACTGGGCTGACAAGGACAACCCAGAGACCAGGAGGAAGACCCTGGTGGCCCTCTTCACTGACCACCAATGGGTGGAGCCTTCAGTGGTGACGGCCGACCTACATGCCCGATACGGCTCACCCACGTATTTCTACGCCTTCTACCACCACTGCCAGAGCCTTATGAAGCCGGTGTGGTCCGACTCAGCGCACGGAGACGAGGTGCCTTATGTATTTGGCATCCCTATGGTGGGCCCGACTGATCTGTTTCCCTGTAACTTCTCCAGGAATGACATCATGCTCAGCGCTGTGGTTATGACTTACTGGACCAACTTTGCAAAGAGTGGGTGAGTAACAGCAAATCACGTCTTCATAAATATTACTTATCTGTACATTGTTGCAATGCATTCCACTTTTCCTCTTTTTATATTCCTGCATTGCCTTAGTGGTTGGCACATTGGTGTATAACATAACTGACCACACAGCCCTTATTAGTGTTAAGATGTTCAACCTCTAGCTTCGGCTACATTTACACATCCTTTATCACAATGATTAAAGGACTGTAGGATTAAGGAGTGCCTCCTAATTAAGTGCAGCCTGAACTCCCACTGCCATGTCTTCCAGCCTTATCTCCTTTCCTTTGTTAGTTCACAAGAACTCACACATGAAAAACTCTGGCTTTGGCTTTTATCGGTTCATATGAATTTCTTTAACATCTGAAATCTATAAACTGACACAAATTAAAGTTAGGTCTGCTTTCCCTTGCTAAATGAGGAGGAAAGAGGAAAACTGCTTAATTCTTCAGGCATACATATAAGCACTGGTCTTCACTGCATGCATAATGCCCAATACTAAAAAAAAAAATCATGCAATGTTCCAGTATAGAGTTGCATAAAGTGTCAAACTTAAGTATATTCTGTACACATCATCTAATTAGGCCTGGGTCCTTTTATATGCCAGGCTGTGTCTCTTTTTTTATATATATAAAAGAGCCAGCATCGTGTTTAGATTTTTTAAAAAGCTCTTCTCGTACACATAACAAAATTTCATCACTTTGGGCAGATTTCCTAAAGGTGGTCTTAAGATTTACAGCTTAATCCACATAAATGTTTAGCAGTTGCTCGCTGTTTAACAAAGAGGTTATGTTGAAGAGGTTGCTATGATGACTCTATAAACCTAAGTCAACCTTACTGTAAGTTGTAACTTCAAGTAGGAGTAACAACAAACAGAATTATACCGTGTACACACACAAAGCGTATGACGAACTGGGATCAAAGGCCTTGCATATATTGGCTGTTAAACAGAGATGAAGTATTACATTAGTTTTCTGGCAGTTTAGAATTTACAATGATTTTAATTGGACATGAAAATCTTCTGTGTAGTTATCCATCCATAGGATTCCTTTCGTACCTGTGATGAATGTGTTTTGGATGACAAGAGACTGTTTCATCTGAGTTTCCAGTTTTTATTATCCAAGACAAGCTTTGGTCTGACATTGACCTGAAATTACACTAACTGTGACTCAGCGGCGGAAAAGCAAGCTGTGGAAATGCAACAGAGTGACAGCAGGTTTTGTGATTTGTCATACAGAGGACAAGGTTTTGATGGGTGTTTTTTGAAGATAAGAGACTCCTAACTGGGTTGCACAGTGGTGGAAGATGCCTCTGCTGCATTGCTCTAGTCTTCCTGCATATTGAATGCACAGCTGCAATGAATCCTTGTGAATGATGACTGTAGCAGCAGGCGAGCACACAGCACTATATATATAGGTTACTGTAGGCTGCTGTTTCAGTGCGATGAGGGAATGCTGAGCTCTTGAGGAGACTTGGTGATATTACATTCTGTTGACCTATTTTAGTCTGTTCCTCCCCTTTTCTGGATTACAACTGAAACCCTTCTGTTTCCTTGTGGAGCTGGAATGTCTGCATTATATTTATAGCGCCTTCATTTGAGTAACATGGCTGACACCATAAACACAGTATTAATTTAGTAATGTAGTAAGAATGTAGTAAATCTAACTAATGTTCATTACATCAGCATCAATAAATAAAATTATTTCATTTACTGGGATTCTGCTGGACGTTGATGTGTTGAATTGAATCCAGGTCTAAATCTTTCATTTAGCTTTCCAATGCACTCTTTTATGATCAAAATATTCTGTGCTGTGTCCACAGGGATCCCAACAAACCGGTGCCACAGGACACCAAGTTCATCCACACCAAGGCCAACCGCTTTGAGGAGGTAGCCTGGTCTAAGTACGACCCCTATGACCAGTTGTACTTGCACATTGGCCTGAAGCCTCGTATCCGTGACCACTACCGCGCCACCAAAGTGGCCTTCTGGAAACACCTGGTGCCCCATCTCTACAACCTCCATGACATGTTCCATTACTCCTCCACCACCACCAAGGTTACCCCACTGGATCCCACCCAGTCAAATGGTAAGAGGTCTGGCAGCACCGGGCGGCCTCCTGTATCCACTGCCCACAGCGACGGGGAAGGGGGAAGAGAGATGGGTCCTCTGATCATGCCGAACCCCAGAGATTACTCCACAGAGCTCAGCGTCACTATTGCTGTAGGGGCGTCATTGCTCTTCCTCAACGTCCTGGCCTTCGCTGCCCTGTACTACCGCAAGGACAAGCGCAGTCGCCAGGACACGTCCCAGCAGCCGAGTCCCCAGCGTGAAAGCAAAGGTAACAATGCAGGCCACACCACCACAGTAGATGAGACCCTGTCGAACCAGCAAAGGAACCAGTGTGAGGCCCTACACAATCCTCTTCATGTCTCGCCCAGCATGGACTACTCACTTGGTCAACGCCGCTCCCCTGACGACATCCCTCTGATGACCCCCAACAACATCACCATGATCCCTAACTCCCTAATGGGCCTCTCCAACATGAGTCCATACAGCACCTTCCCTGCTGGTTACAGCTCTGCAGGCCTCCCCAGCACCCACTCTACCACACGGGTATAGCCTGGCAGGAGATAGAGAAATGTGACGTACAGAAAACATGGAAAATGTAAAGCTGTATTTAGGATGTGTAGGTTAAATAGGATTGAATATGTTTGTTCTGTCTTTTCCAAAGGTGTGCAACCGCCAACATCCTGGCTTTGCTCTCTCATAATAGAAAGTCTAACTGCAAAGTCATTTTATAATAATCATTTTCAAAGGCAGTCAAAAAGAAAAAGTGCATTTCATTTTACACTTTGGCTTTTTTGGAACTTACCTAGCAAGTATAATGTTTATACAGTTGGATTTGTATGGGAAGCCTTTTCTTACTCTGTGATATCTATTTTGATCTCGTGGAACAAAGTGACATTACAACTCGCAGCGGACAGAGATGAGATCGGGGAAAAGCAGAAAAGCAGTATTATTATTAATATTATCAAGCTATTTTATACATATTTCTCATGGTACATTGCTTATAATGAAAATGTATTTTTACTGTAATTATTTTCAAATGCCTTGTACATCGCTTACATAAGTAATTACTGTGGAATCATAACAACAATGGATTGAAGCGGTACTCAACTACTGGTCACACGTGGTATAAAAAAAAAAGTCAAATTTATCCAAAATGTTTCTGTCTGGTAGTGCAAAATATAGCACCCGTGTGTGGCTTTGTTGGGGCGCGTGAGTGTGTGGATGGGTGAAAACTGCGGTGCAAAAATGTAAATTTGGCATTGTTTGAGATTAACCATTCAGTTTTGCATATGTAGTGTTGTGTAATCTATTGTAGTCTATTTCAGTATCCTTGCTATCTTTTCTGTTTTCGTGCTTATGATTTTCGCTTCGTACATTGTAGGAATATAACTTCTGCTTTACTATAAAAAGAGCGTCGCGTAAGATGTGTTTTCCTACTCTAACCAACTCATGGTTCTTTTGGCTTGCCTTGTTTGTACAGAATAAATTTAGATCAACATTTTATTTGTCGTTTGTTTATGAATACTGTTAAGGTACTTCAGAAAGATGACTGTAATTACATTGTAATTGTATGTATACCAATTCAAGTATTCACATTTAACAAGGAGTTTTATGAACCTTACAGATTATTGCTCCTTCTCAAAATGGTTTGGACCCCGTGCATATCTAGTTATAACCAGGGGTCCCACTCTTCTGAATGGACATGATGGACATCAAGCACTGAGATCCGCTTTCTTTGAAACTATCATAACATTGTTTAATCTAAATGAGATGGCTATTAAAAGATTTTTGGAACTAAAGATGAGTCCTGTCAGAAATTGGAGTTTTATCTCATTTCATAAGGCTCTTTTAGACTGTAGACTGTATTGTGTCCTTAAATCATGTGGTGCATAGTCCTCAGTTAAAGGAATAACTTTAGAGTTGGAGGAGGCGGAGAGCTCATACCTGCTTGCAAGTCTAGGGTTGTTTTTGACACTAGAGCAAGTTTATGGAAAGAAATATGATAGAATGTTTGGAGATCAAGCTCATAAATCTTGGGGTTTGAAATACTAAAGAAGTCATTGGATCTCACCTCTGCAAATAGGAAGCATATTGCATTTTACTATTATACACTGCCTGGCCAAAAAAAAAATTGCCACCTGGATTTAACTAAGCAAGTAGGTACGAGCCTCCTATTGGATAATTACATGGACGATTATCTTTCAGCTGGCAACAAGTTATTTAACCCCAACTGATGCAATGAGTAGCTTCTCATTTCTTAAACAACCATGTCTAAAGACACATCCTGTGGTCGTGGAAAAGATGTTAGTCTGTTTGAGAAAGGTCAAATCATTGGCATGCATCAAGCAGAGAAAACATCTAAGGAGATTGTAGAAACTACTAAAACTGGGATAAGAGCTGTCCAACGCATTATTAAAAACTAGGATAGTGGGGAACCATCGTCTTTGAGGAAGAAATGTGGTCGGAAGAAAATCCTGATTGATCGTGATCAGCGATCTGCGATCACAACGTTTATGAAATCAAATTGAAGAGAAACTGTTTAATAGTGAAAGTAAGAGCATTTTCACATGTACAATGAGAAGGGAACTCGAGGGATTGGGACTGAACAGCTGTGTAGCCTTAAGAAAAAAACTAAGCTAGCCAGAAAATAAGTCTTCAGTTCGGTAGGAAGCATAAAGATTGGTCTCTGGAGCAATGGAAGAAGGTCATGTGGTCTGATGAGTCCAGATTTACCCTGTACCAGAGTGCCATCATGCCTAGTGTCTACTGTGCAAGTAGCCAGTGCTATGATCTGGGGTTGCTGCAGTTGCTCAGGTCTAGGTTCAGCAACATTATGTGTCCAAAGAATGAGGTCAACTGACTACCTGATTTTTTCTTTATGGGGTTGTGAAAGAGTGGTTCAAGGAGCATGAGACATCATTTTCACTCATGGATTGGCCACCACAGAGTCCAGACCTTAACCCCATTGAGAATCTTTGGGATGTGCTGGAGAAGGTTTTGAGCAGTGGTCAGACTCTCCCATCATGGCTCACACACATTCACTGGGAGCAACTGGGGGTTCAGTGTCTTACTTCGGCATGTGGCACATTCCGGGGATTGAACCGCTAACCCTCTGATTCGTGGACAACCCGCTCTACCTACTGAGCCACAGCCGCCCATCATCAACACAAGATCTTGGTGAAAAATGAATGCAACACTAGATGGAAATAAATCTGGTGACATTGCAGAAGCTTATCAAAACAATATTAGAGTGCGTGACCTTTTTTTTAGTCAGGCAGTGTATTTGGCTATTATGCTAGTAAATCATCCAAATCCTTAAACTAACTGAAGTCTTGGCAAATGAGTTGCATAAACAAACTGATCTGAACTGATTGCTGGTGCTGTTTCATGAATTGCTGTTATTTTTAATGTCTTAGGAAAGCACTGCTGTACCAAAAGACTTCTATTCTACTGTTTTAGAAAATGTAGGTCAGATTTAGTTTAGGAGTATGTAGTCTACCTCTTAAAAATGGAAAAAACGTAATTGATTATCCAAAAGATAAACCAAATCACCCTTTCATTGCACCCGTTCAGCTGCAATGTTTCAGTGTGACTTAGAAGAATGTAGTTTTTGTGAAATAGCACAGACTCACCCCAAAAATGAGAACACAGAATGTTCACATAGAATCAGCCGTTCACGTCTACAGAAGAAGCAGGTCCGCCATGTTTCACGCCTTCTTTCTACAGTAGCTCAGAGCAGGCAAACCAAAGAGGGCCTATTGCATTTTCAGCAGCCACCGTGGGTTCTCACATATGTCACATGCATAACATAAAATAAGACTCATATGACTGCAAACTGCTCAGTCTTATGGATATACTGTTGGTTGAAGTCTGCAGCCTCACCACTAGATGCCTTTAAGCCTTACACACTGAAACTTTATTGGATTCATTACAACAGCCTTATTGTATCTGTATCAGATCTACCCTGTAGGTATGCAGTATCTCCACAGCCTGACGTGCACCTCCCTAGAAATATAACTACACGTTTCCTTATTCTATATTCTACTACTTACGCTTCCTTACACTGTGTTTTTCTCTTGATCGTTACTGCGGCAGACTGCAAGATGCGAGACCTCATCCTCCCTTGGTGTTGTCTTAGGGTTTATCTTTGAAATGTTGAAACACAGTGGCAGTTGCAGACAGTTGCGGGCCCGACATGCTTCAAACAGGCAGCCAGCAGAGTCTGAGATTATCATGGAAGACAATCAAAGGCAATATCAAATAAACACCCCGGCTACAGAACACCTCCATCCGTCCTTACTTCATCATGCAGTAAAGCAAATAATTCAGGTCCTCACCGCAGGAGGTCATCGCCGTTGAATACGCTTCTAACTGAGCTTGACGTGTTTTTGTCCTCCAAGTGCTTGTTTGTTTGTTTGATGGCTGTTTGCTCGTTTTGACACGAGATAACATGGCATGCATTGCAATAACGGGGATAAGAGATGGTGCAAATATTTTTGCAGGGCCTTCTCGTCCCCTGTTTAAACACACGCATATTACCATGTTCAGAGCGTAAATATTGCCGTGTGTATCCATCACACGGCAAACAGTTGCAGACTTGACTCATAGATAGATCACTGTTTCACATCACATCACATATAGGCCTCCATACAGCAGACTGAGACAGAGTGGCATGTGTTATAATGATATATGGAACACTCACATTGCTTTACAACATACAGATGACGATATAGGTACCATTATGGGATTGTGCAAAATGCATCTGCATCTGTTTTTCTGGAATATAGCGCATTTATACATTCTCTTTTCATGTCACCCAAACAAGCAAGCGTCTAAAACTTGTCCTCCTACCTAATCCCGATGCTTTGATTGTCAACATTATTGCTTATTTACATTTCACAAGTAAAGCTGACAGCCATTCACATGAGGCACCGAGGTTAATTAATGCTCCCCGTCTGTCTCCCTAGCGCGGTTTCTCGCCGAGAATTTCAAAGGCATCATTCCTCTGCACTTCACTTTGAGCGAAACAAAGCCAGCGTCATTAATCCTTTCTACATGCTAATTACTTGATCTGTAATTGCTCGGGCTTTAAAGAGATAATGGGCAACACAGTGGAAACCAAACAATTTGAGAATTCAGCAGGCTATTATTTTTGAACATGCCGTCTTTGGAGAAGTGAATTTATGTTCAACAACAGATCAGTCCTCAGACGTTCTGTTTTTTTTTT
>JASGAT010381244.1:0-16601 GCA_030220025.1 Chelon auratus
ACACACACACAATCACACACAGCAGGGTTGACAGTACTGGGCAATGAGCTGTCAGAGCAGTTTCTCTGCATCACACAGGTCATTGGCTGATCCCTGTCTGTCTCTCTCTGTCTGTCTTTGTCTCTACCTTTCTTTTCTTTCCCTCTCTCTCTTTCAATCTCTCTTTCACCCCTCGTGCCTCCCTCCCCTGTGCCTCATTAACACAATATACAATTAAAGTGTGTGTATCAGTGTCAGACCCTTGCTATTAGCGCCTCTGCCTAAATGACACTTGGCAGAGAGCTTCCTCCTCCCTGTCAAACAATTACAGGCCTCACACACACAATCAACAGCTAAACTCATTAACACCTAAATACCTTGACACGGTGCAGTACAGTAGAGCTGAACTGTGTGCACTTGGGTCGGCACTGTCCAGTTCCTGTCACCTGAAAATCTGAATTTAAACCCGCAGCTTTGAAGTGTTTTTTCTCCAGTTTCATTCTACTGATATATAAATTGTATGAGACGTGCTCTGCTGTTAACAGATTAAGCATTGGGGCTGACATTAATTGCACTTGAGCAAGAATTCATTTACTGTTTCTGTTCCAAAAAGGGAACTTCGACGAACAGTGAGCTGCATGGCTGCAGATAAGAGACACAACTTATATGTTTTTCTCTCTTTTCTCTGCTCTTTTGAGTCACTGCAGGTTGGCAAGAGCGTGACAGACTTTAGGTTATATTTTACTTGAGACAAAGTATGCTTGCAACAAGTCAACAGTAGTTGTCATCACTAAGAGCAAAAAAAAAAATCCACAAATGAAAATGTGACACCATTGTGTGTCTATCCTACAGCATGCAATGTCACCTTAAACAATGTTTCACTGTAGCCAATGTAACCAGCTCAGAAGTGAGACATCTCTCTTTTTCCAACTCGATGATGCACTAAATATAACGGGAAGCAGCAACATGGAAGTGGCTGAAAGGAAGTGAAACCAAATGTCCAAAGTTTGGGAACATTTCATAAACAACTGAGAATACTGTCACAAGATTTGTAAGCTGAACTTCACGCACCATGAGGCCAGCTCAGATATGCATGGACATTTGAAGATGAAACGCTGGAAGATTCAGATGCACCTCTGTAAAATAGTTAGCTCCCATGCTAGTAGCTAGCCTATTACTATTTGTGCAAACATTTATTCATTCTATAACCGCTTGTCCTGTTAAGGGTCGCGGGTTGGCTGGAGCCTATCACAACTGTCATCGGGCGAGAGGCAGGGTACACCCCGGACCCTGGATCGTCAGTCTATCGCAGGGCTAACACAGAGAGACAGACAACCATTCACACTCACATTTAGAATCACCAGTGAACCTAACCAGCATGTCTTTGGACAGCGGGAGGAAGCTGGAGCACCCGGAGAGAACCCACGCAGACACAGGGAGAACATGCAAACTGGATTCGAACCTGGAACCTGTGTAAATACTGTGCGCCGTTGTGTAAATAAATATTATAAATAAGAGCCATTGTTTTTTTTTTATGTGCATATCATAATCTGACTAGTCGATTAGTCTTTACAGTAGTCGATGACTAGTCAACTATCAAAACAGTCAATAGCTGCAGCCCTAGAGCTAATATGTTTTACATAATCATACAGTGCATCTCATGATAATCATGCTAACAGACGCTTATTGTGTGTATGCAGAGCTATTAGCCAAATCAAAATCGCTCTGCTTTGAAATTCCATATGGGTGCATCTTAAATCAAAGTCAGCACACTGACGTCAAGATAAAATACTTTCAGTACAATCAGATGTACAATTTGATGCAAATAAACGGCAGGATGTCACAGATCGAAAACGCTGGTGAAGATTTAACTTTAAGAACCACAGCAACAAATGCTTAACAAGCATAAAGTGGGTGACTGACGGTTCAATAGATACTAATTCACGGCTGACTGCAGTGATTCTCACACACAGACACACTACTTCCCCGTGTCAAACAAACACCGCACCCACTCCCGCACTGCAGCAGTAAATATCTGATCTAAGTCCTCTTCACAGCATTGCCTAATTACTCCCAACAACATGGTAGCTGATTAACTTGTAATTGCAGCTCTGAACGCAGCCTGTCCCTCTCTCCTCGTTAGGGTTATTACTGACTATAATTACCGCTAATGTGCAGAGAATAACACACACTCACACACAACCTCACATGTACACAAACATGCATGCAGGTGGATGCTCCAAGCACCTGAACACACATAGTACATGCACACAGCTCACCAGGAGGATACTTAGCTTCTTGGAAACTGTGACTGGAGCGCAAAGCAATAACAACAAAATTTAGGCAACTAAATTCATTTTCAAAATGTTGGCTCATTTAAGCAATGCATTTTGCAGCAGCCAAAATCCTGTAATGATCTTCATATGTCACTTTGTGTCTCGCCGGTGTCCTTTAAAACTCATCACATCGCCAAATCTGAAATTTTTGTCCCGGGATCCTGTGACTGATGCCTACGACACATTTAAAACTTAATGCTGTTTTTCTGGAACTGTATTACTTTAATTAGACTTGGATGCTGAAAAATATAGATATGTGGGGGAAAAAAAAAAAAAAAACTTTTTCAAAAATATAAATCCTTCACATCCTATCACATTTCACAACGAAAACTTGCTGGTTTTGGATACGCCACAAAAAAAACATAAATTTCTCATTTCCTGTTTTAAAATAATAATCCAAAACAATCTCCAGCAAACAAATGAATGTGTTTTCCATGTTTTTTTTGTTTTTTTTTTAGTATATCCTGTCATCACAGAGATCATATGCCAAATTGTTTTGATATCCTGCAGGAAATCAGATAAGTAGCGACATATGTTTTGCATTTCCATAAAAGCCACATTTGTAGAATTAACTATCTGCTTGTAAAACCCACACAGGGAATTTGGAAACGCTCATCTGTCTGGAAACTTTTACAATTCCTCACTGGGTTTCTGTGAACTGCAGAAAGAAATACAATAAACATTATTACCTATATAAACATATTTTGCTCAATATGCAGAGCAAAATAAGAGAAAGAATACCAGAATAAAGTCATTTGCGGAATGAGGTTTGACTCCATTTTTGAAGCAAATTCAAGCCCAGTTGTTTATGAATGAACAGTGAAGTGGGAGCTGATTGAAAGAGCCCACTATTGTTTGTCTTCCTGTGCTTACTACCCAATTCAAGAGGCTTCTATTCTCCCCTTCTGCCTCCTCTGTGTAAAAGGGCTTTTGCGTGAATCTAAATCCGGCTTAATCGTAATTCTCCAACTAAACTTGGTGCGGAGAAAGCTATGAGCGCAAAGCTCCTTTTAAGTTCATAATCACTTTCTCCTTTAGCCGGGGATAACGGTACTACTTGTGAGAGATTTAGCCAGCGTCTGTCTTTCCCCCTCTCTCTCTCTCTCCTGCTCTACCTCTCTGTCTCTCTCCGTTTCCCCCGAACCCACTATCTCTCTTTCTTCGGACCATTAGTGATATTGCCGGGCCGCAGACCTCTGTGTTAAGTCACTTAATCAAAAGCAATGGGTTGAAAATCTTGTTTGGCCTCTTATGTCTGATTCATTCCTGCAGACAAGAGCGGCAGAGAGACAGAGAGAGGGCCGGGGGGAAATAAATGGAGAGCAAGACAGATACGGAGAGGAAAAGGGAGGGAAGGGGAGCGGGAGTGTTGATAGCAAAGTGAGATGTTGAGGGAGAAAGTGTGAGAGAGGAAGGAGAGAGGACATTAGGTAGTGGTACTATGTGTTATCAGCTAAGCAGCAGCAGAAAGGCTATCATTGGCTTTTTCACCCTGTGAGCGATGAGGAGGCCACTGTTCCTCTAACCACTTCTGACTACCTCTCATCCACACACGCAAACACACACTCACACACAGACTCTCATTTTCTCTTGCACGTCTTTTTCTGGTTCCTCATTGGACATCTCCGCTGTTATAATTCATAGCTTTGAACAAATGCTTTTCCCCTTGCATTTCTCGCACTATGAAGTCTAACAGAGGCCTTCAAGTACACAATTATTAACTATACTGGTCCTCCTGAATGACTCTTTAATCTAAACTCCAATCAGCAGGAGTAAAAATGTTGTTATTGACAAAATTGATGCAAAGTTTCAAATCTGAAACTGACATCGTTAGGCAGCTTGGTTGCAGAAATCCATTATGTTGACATCATTTGGTTTTTAAATGACTTCAAGAAGGTCAGCGGACTATCTAACAGCCAATAGGACTGTGTGACAATAAGGGCCACATGGTTTATAGTGGTTATGCTGAAAGCAACCGGTGCTGATAGGAAACAAGGAGCAAACTACTTCGTGAACCATCCATCTGCCTTGAATGCCACTTCGCTCCTGTGGAAGTTGATCTCAAGTGGCCATCTGAGGAACTGTTTTTTGGCACATCCCCCAGGAAGTTGCTGCTTAGCATGAACACAATATAGAAATACACGTCATCCCAGTATCAGAACATGGAACCATTCCAATGAAAACTGAACAACTGTATTTGCTCAAAAAAAAGATGTCCGAGCAAAGCTATACATTACATGCTACCTCTGAGTTCCTAGGTTGATGCAAAACGAACAACTGTGACAAAAAAAAAAAAAAAATAAGAAAAACATTACAAAGACAGTGGGTTCATCGCTGCAGCTCAGAGCGGTTTTCATGCGAGTTCACAACTAACCGACTCTGGTATCAGGCCTAACAAGAATAAGACTATCAAAGTAAAACGGAGGTTGAGGACACAACAGATTGCCGCCGTTCCATTGCTCTCAATGGAACATTTTAAAAGACTGGATGCTGTGACTGGACCTAGCAGTCAGACAGAACGTCCTCGCAAACATAGAATATGCATGAATTGTGTGTGCAGAGGAGATGATGGGTGATGGAGGGGCTCTATGCTCCATAGGGGGGCAAATGGAACATACGGAGCCACCAGACCTCTCCTGCTGTTGTACTACTCACGCTAGCATACATGCGCACTCAAACACAGATTATTTTCATTTATTAATTCAAAAGAAGAAGAAGAAAAGTTTACTTCCCCACTTCAGTGCGACTGCTAAATAATCAATCGTGCGTCTTGTGGAGGATGTGCAACAGAAGAAGGGGGAAACAGAAACGGAAATAGTCCTTGCGCACACTGATTCATCAGCGTGCATCGATTAAATGTTCAGTAATACATGCTGCTCGTCATATAGAGGGAGGATAACACAGAATGTATAAAAAGATTGAATATCACCATTTGTCAAAACCTGAAACTTGCAATAATACTAACTGTGGGGAAAAAGCATCACTTTGATTCCCTCATGTTCAGCGTTGCATTAATTCACTCTCAAACATCTATAAATCTATAAACATTAATACACTCTGGGACTTTGTCTTAGTTGAAGAAGTTATGAGTTTTTTTTTCCCCCCTACTGCAGCTACCCACTGCACGAAGCCCGACTGTAAAAATCATAAGTGAATTGAATTTTCTTAATTACGGTAAAAGTCAAAAAGTTAGGTATTTTGTTGTGAATTACCCTATGATGGACATCAGGGTCAGGAAATAATCTCTCACCTTATAAGACGATGGCAGTTTTCATTTCCTAATTGCGAGGGTGATGGATTGAGGGATATACGGAAAAGCAGAGATGGAAGCCATGTCGCTCTTTTTTAATAGCCTCTTATTTCATGTTCCTTTACCCCCTCTCATTTTGCCCTGCCCCGTGCAGCGTGTATGAATGTTCAAAGTCTGCTGGATTTGGGGCACTGCATTGTGGGATTGCACAGTTAGCAGCCCTACTTAGTGGAGTCAAGCCCCTTTTAAAAAACACCCGGCGAACGGAGAAAATCCTTCTCGGAGGAAATCTACTAAAGAACACCATGTCTCCTTTCTAATGGGAAATTCGCAGTTAAGGAAGAAATTGAAGAGTAAAAATAATAATTTATTCAGCTTTGTAGCTTGTAGGGGAGTTACGATAAGTGAAAATCTTCAATGCGCTGTTAAACGTATTTAGGGGGAATTTCTGAATCCTATGACTTTATTCATCTCATGGAAAAAGAGAGCAAAAGAATTGGTGCTATAACATATATTTGTTAAGAAAATGATTTCAAAACAGCAATCACAGACTTTGAGAAAAAAGCTAGATTTTTTTTTTTACATTCTTATACACTGTAATTGCTTCTCTGTCCACTATTATTCCTTGATCATGATTTCTTTTCTTGTTTTTTACTTGACTAGAAATTTAAAAGATATTTATACACAAACATTCATCTTCCCACCTCTCCTTTCCGGGATTTTTTATTTTCTCTGTAACTTCAGGAAATAACACTGATTGCACTTCAAGCTTCTTCTCCCTCCTTGTGTGTTTGTGTGTTAAACCTTGTGTTGCTGATTATTGCGAGGTTCGGACACTTCAACATCAAACGCGCTCCAGCACCTGTACACACAATCAGCCGCCTCCCCGCTGCCACAGGTGTACCGTACGAACGCACTCTGTTACACACACCTCCCGGACTTTGAGGACACGATTCAATTGACGGGCAGACACATGCACACCTTTGCACGCACTCAAACCCAACCACCAACCGATCAGCTGATACACAAATTATGGCACCCACACACACACACACATTCAAAGTTGAGATTCAGCCCCATTGCGGACGCTTCTCAATTCAATTAAGACACGCTGAAATACTTCTTTTGATCTCAGTATTGGCTATCAGGCACACACACCTGATGCTAGCAGCACTATAGTGGCCTCATTGTCTGCAACACAATGCTGCTAAAAGCTAACATCATCTGGCTAGCGGTAACAACAGTTTTCAAAAGTACAACAGAAGAGCGTGCTGCGAATTCAATTATTGGGCTGTGTATTTCATCTTATGTGCAGCTGTGTGTATGTTTGTAGTACCCCAGTGCACGCTAATGCCGTTTCCATTTGACGATGAGCTTTCCCCCTATTTCAGAATCATGAGCTAATATGCACATCTGTGCTCTGTTTGATTATACGATTAAGTAATTGGGAGACTAAAAAGGACACTGAAAATAAACATATCCAGAAAATGAGGCATCACGTCTTAGAACAAAATGTGTCTATACAAGCAAACTCTCATCTGTATTGCAATGTCCTCTTGACTGGTAAACCTGTAAGTTCAAAATGCTCCAGCCAGAGTGCTTGTTGTGCAAAATAAATCACAGGAAAGAAATTTAAAATATACCAGCTCTTAACACAAAAACAAACAAACAAACAAACAGAGCTGGATGCTTTTGACAAAAAAATAAGTGTTTTTATAAATAGTATGAGGCCAGCAAAACTCATTAGCATCTACTGTGGATGGTTTTCTCTGTTACTACCTCAACATTAACACTGTATAATTTACAAATCTCTGTCTGACTGCTTTCCTTTTACTGTAGTTATATATCCAGATTCACGGCTCTGTATCTCTGGACCCCTCATTCAAGGCTAGCTTTGCTTTTGCAGCCTGGCTGGTTAGCTGGTAACTGGCTGTTGGAAAAAACTGGGAAAACTCCACAGTAGTAAGGGAAAAGGAGGGAGAGAGACATCGTCACACTGTGGTGAATCAGGTCCTTTATTTTTCCTTCATAGACCAGCAGATTAGAACAATGTTGCCACGTTTCGGCCCAGAAACGCTTTCCTGTGTGCAAAAAAACAGTGTCGATTTCATGCAGCCAGCTTTTAGTTTGTTAGCTGTCACGTAGTTTCCACCAGGTCACCACACCCATAAAAGTTAAGGCTTCGCCAAATAAAAAAAAACAGAAGACTATGTTTGAAGACGTCCCTCATTTTCTTTGGTCAACTGCTGTTGGAAATTTCCCAACATTAACTCAATTTAGACCTGACTATATATCCTTCTATCATAACCTTGTGTTACATTAATAGTTAAACAATTTGCTTTGTAATCATTCTGCATGCGATGGTGTCTTTTGTGTCTAATGTCCAGTGTCTCTGTAACAGAGTTGATGAGACCTTCCCATAACTAAAATGATGAAACAGATTACATTAGATGGACAGTTACAATTAAACAGAAGTAAAAATCATTAAATTTCAATTCAATTAAAAAAAAAACTCCAAAAGATAAAATACTGACCAAAGAATAACAAAAATGTTCATCTATTTTACTTTATCTATTAATACCGGTGAAAAAAACTTTGTGTCAATAAGAATGAGTGCGTTTTATTCCCGGCATGGCTGTCTCATTGGCAGGGAAATTACATTTTTGATTGTAGGGCCTGTTTTGTGCGTCTCCGCATGAATACACAACACCAGATTTTGCATGTTTGAGGTTAAAGTGGCGAAGCTCATCCCCCTGTATTCAATCCTTAAAAAAAAAGACATTTCCTCTTTTCCCCCGAGGCTGTGGGGGTTCAGGGTAATACACGGCGAGGGCAAAATGGCATATGCATGTATCCGTGCAGGCATACGTGCACACTTGTGTACATGCGCGCAGAATCATTTGTGTGCATATGCATGTGTGTTACTCCCTGTTCATCTGAACGGGGATTCATTGGGCAGCCATTTCAAAATTAAACGCTTTTGGTCGGGCAGATTGCTTTACGTCTCTGTCATGTGTTGTGAATGGGATGTAGCCTTTGATGGATATAAGGACTGACAGGAGAACCCCCCTACACACACACACACACACAGACCACTTTATTCATTTTCCCCCTCATTCCCTTCATCACACTGTCCTCAAGCGCCTCACCTTTACCTTGTGTTCTTTGTCCTCTCATACTGTATATGCCCATCATTTAAGATTGAACATTAGAAAGTTTACAGCATATGGTGATCATATAAAATGAAATAAAAAGACAAAGCGCATTCTAGATTTATGTTTAGTTTGTACACTCGTAATTTCTCTTTTTCCTGAGTGTCCAGTTCACAAACGTAAGAATCTTAGATATCCAACTCAGTTCAACAGCTTATAAAAAACAGCCAGAGACGGCTTATTTCAAGCACTTTTCACAAGTTTCAGTTTGGCTGCTTTTGAGACATACGCTCTGCACACTCAGACGTACACACAGCAGTCAGGAACAACCGGGACTAATAAGAGATCCACAGATGGTCCTCTTCAAATATCCGGCACACATTTCCTTCTCCAAAAACAACTCGTACAGAATTGGTTTAGGAACAATATGCAAAACTTTCAGACTCCCATAAGTGTTTGTTTCTGTGTATGTGTGTGTCAGTCATAACTAAACACAATCAGTCCTGACTGAATTTCCTGCTCTGTGACAGTCTGCAGCTGCCTTCCTGGTACAGTGTCATCTGTCTGCCTGTGTGCGCAGACACACAGACACATGCACACAGACACACAAACACACACACACTTTCCTTCATTTCAGTTAATTTTAATAGATGGACTTCCAGAAACTTCAGATTTGTTTAAAATGAACATTCAAAGTAGATATATTGCCTAACTGATCTATATTAAGATCATTTAACAACTATATTTTTTTACTTTTGTCTATAATCGTTCATTTTTTTCCATGATACATTATTCGTGAGTGGGAATAAATTTGTGTGGGAGTCAAGCCAAGGCCTGCAACACTGAAAAACTTTTGTTGTTGATCAAAACTGTAAGACCCAAACTCTGTGTTAACTGTAACGGCTGTGGTTTGAGACTGAAAAGCTGTTTCGGTGGACTACACGGACGTTTCATCAGGATTGGGAAAATATCCACTTTGAGGCGGCGCTCACCAGCACAACAAACTGTAAGTGTAGTTGTATTTTGTGATAAAAATCTATTTGAATTCCCGTCACACACAAACTCTCTTTGGCTCCACGTCCATCTGTATTTCTAGTTGCGCATTTGTGTGCCTGAGTACGCGTGTCGGGCCGCGTCTCATTCACCTTAGATACGAGGACTTTTCACTCGATGAGCAGATGAAAGCCACTGAGAGGTAATGGAACCTCTGTTGAGACGAGCCAGCCAATCTGCGGCCCGCAAAAACACATTTCACTCAAACATGTGCACGCACGTATACACACACCCGCCCCAGTGCATTTGCATTTCGAGTGCCAAGGCGGCTAGCTAGCTAGTGAGACAATTCGAGTTGCCATTCAAATGAAGCCGGTGTTTGCGCGAGCCCCGGAGAGTGAAGAAAGCAGAGAAAGGTTTTTTAGGAGTATGCAAATTCCGCTCTGCATGGGAAATCTATCCTGAAATGAGTTTTCTATTTGGGGAGCTTAAATCAAGAATCACTTTGGTACACTGATGTAAACTGAATAAGTTTTGCTTCTGCCGATGTTTACATGTGCAGCATTGCCAGCAGGGTTTAAAGAGACGGGACAAAAAATGCAAAGAGGTGGACTGAAATGTTTAAATGAGAAGGCAGGAAACAAATCTTGACCTTTAGTTAGGCCAGTTAAATTCAAATATCAACATCCAAATGACTTTGTGTTTCAGGTAAAGTCAGACACGGTGTACTGAGGTTTCCATCTGTTTTTCCATTCCCAATTTCTTTTGGGTAAAGGGATGGGTGGGTGTCATCTTAGATTAAAGGTTGAAAGTAGTTAATGTTAATAATTTACTGTTTTTTTTTTCTTTTTTGATTGAAAGTATATTAAAAGTATTTTCTAAGATTTAGAAAAATGTTCAAATGTTTCTTTACTGTAATACCTGCTCACACTACATGGTACGACCTCTTACTGTTTAATGAGATATATTTTGGTAATTTTTAAAGATTAATCAAATATTGTTTGTTAAAATTTCACAATTTAATTTGTTAGTTGTTTAAAATTCAAGTTTCAAAATTAAATAAAAAAGTACACGTGAAGCATAGCCCAACGATCATGCTAGTGCTGACTGAATGAAAATACATTCTACTACACTTTACACGTCCCTGCAATAGTGCTGTTATACATCTGAAGCAACATTTAAGCCCCAGACTGTGAGTCAGATGGATGATGAGAGACTTGGGAGAGATCTGGAGTCTTGCTCTAAACAACCTCACATGAGCAAATATCAACATGAATTTAAAACATAGTTAAAATGTCATCTAGACTATGAAATATTTTAAATCCTCCTCTGTAAAGCTCATTCTGAATCAACGTGATACTTAGTGCTATAATTCTGTCATACAGAGAGAAAGTTATTACAATGATTTGTTCATGGCGGAGCCCTCCGTGGTTGCCAGTATCAGTGTAATCTGACCATGTGTGCATCTGAGACATTAGTGTGTCCCATTTTTCCATACATTCATGAATGTCCATACAAAGAGGTCTGTGCATGAACGCATTCATGTTTCATACTGTGCGTGTCTATTTGTTTGAGTGCGCGCGTGTGTCTTTATTTTGCACTGTACGGGTCATAAAGCACATCTAAGGCGGAGAGGGTCGATGGAAAGAGGCTACAGCCTACTGTGTAAAACTTACAGCTCTCTGATAAACTAGCAGAGAGAGATGTGAAAGTCAAAGAAAACAAACTGCAGTAGATCAAATGCAGATGCGCTCGCACGCTGTAACACCACTCTATCCCTCAAATCCCCTGTCGTAAAAGTTACTTATGGTTGTGTTTAACTCTTCCGCTGCAAAAAAGACTCTGGCCGACAGTGAACTCGCTAATGAGGAGCGGGCCTCAAGCCGGATCTGATGTAGTGTTCTAACCTCACAGCAGTACGTTAAAGCCCAAATGGCATAAAATTAAGTTCAACAGCACTGTGACTAATTACCTAATTTTCCCTAATTCTCCTTCATCTCAAGGGTGGGCACTGAAATACACTCTGAGCTCAGAATACAGGAGTGTTCAAATCCTGTTTCTGTAATCAAGCTGCATCACACACTGAACGGAAAACTTTAGTCCTTTCTACAACCTCAAACTTTCACAAAAGATTTTAAACTGTGGCGCAAATACCTGCTGTAAATCTACTGAATCACACTCCAGTCAGGAAGCTGGTGGTAATGGGGGTAACTTGTGTGGACTTGGGACAGTCAGTTACCCCAGAATGCATTCTGGGGCCCTCATCAAATACACTGCTGTTCCAGTTACAGGCTGTACTGCGTCCAAACTAACAGGTACACAAGACCGAATTATAGGAGCAGAAGAAGAAAAAGAACCCACAGTAGCTTTGTTGCACTTTGTGGTGAGATAAAAACGAATGTGTACCCGTCACTGGCAACTCCATCAGCTACTCCGTGTCTTTCTTGATTCTTTTCTGTCTCTAGTTTTACTGTGAAATTACTGACGGAATTGTTTTAAAACCTTTAAACTTTAATACCAGATAATCTGTACTGAGCTAGGTCCTGACTGAATTTCATTGGCGATTGTTGGGACAAGTGGATCGGCCCAAAACTCCTGTAGTATGAGCCCAACATTAGTTGTGTGTAAGATTTTTGACCTCTCACTGATATAAACACAAGACATAGAAAATAGTTAATGAAAAAGAAGAATACAGAAGTAAGTACACAAGGGGCAAACAGTGAAAAAAAGGGAAAAAAAAAAGACTGAAATACCGGCTTCCTATTTAGATGATAAAAATTCATAGGCTCTCCGCCCTCCACCCATCCCTCTATACATCCACCCTCCCACACCAACCCTTCAATGGTGAAGCAATCTTGCAGCAGTCACAGCCTTCTCTCCCTGCAAAATTAATTTGACAGGTTTGCATTAAGGCACCTGATCAATACCCACTTAGAGCTGTGAGGGCTAAAGCCAAGAAAAATAACACACCGGCCTCCCCTCCTCTCCCGCTGTACCAGATGAGAAAAAATGAATCTTGGACACTTTTTTCACCCCCTCCACCCCCCTTCCCAATCGCTCGGCAGTCCTAAGCCCTGCTCTCTATCAGAGAGACGCACACACACACACACAATATAAAACACTCACACAGGCACATGAAAGCACACAAATGAACGCAGAGGCCGATATACAGACGCGCACATGCAGCTCCGAGCTTCTCTATCACCGGGCTGACCTCCTCCATTGATCGGCAGCCGTTAAGTTGACAGAGGGCCTAGGAGGTGTGTTTGTATACGTTTGTGTGTCTGCTTTGTGATTTTCACTAGGCACTTAAACAGGGAACAATCAACTATACAACCTTGATAGAGTCAAGACTTCTGTGATGGAGAGCCCAAATATTGTATAATTTGTGTCAAATTCAAACAGAATACAGTCTGAGTTTGACCTTGCATAGAAACAGGATGAGAAGAGCGAAGTCAAAAAATAAGGAGCAAAGAAATATTACAAGTAATGAATAACTGCTAAAGTCAAATCTATTTGTGTATGAACTGGACACATTTTTGCGTAGGGGGCACCTTGTCAGTAGTTGAATGAGCTGGTAGTTGTTCCCTAATAGTGCTACCTAATTCACTGGGAGGTTAGGAAGTTAGAGTTTGTTCCCTAAGGAAGAAAAATAAACACTTCAAAATTAGCATCACCATTGCCTAACGGGGAATGGTTATATTGGCAGTAAAAGATCACACAAGCTTACATTTTTTTATCCTTACATCCAATAAGATCCAATAAGTCGGGGTCAAGGCGAAGTTAACATTTCTAGACAAGGAGCCTCCGTGTTGGGACAAGAGCTACACTCCTTCACTTATCCCTTTCTTTCCTCCCCATCCATCCGTCACTGAGTCTTCCAGGGCTATCCCATCTCATCCAGGCAGAAATCAATACCTGGCCCCTGAGACAGGCCCTCAATAAACAGCAGAGAGAGAAACATGGGCCAGCCTGCAGAGCTAAAGCTCCCCCCTCACTTCCCTCTCTCCGCACAACACAAAGTAAATGAACTCACTACTTTTCCTCTAACTTCATCCAACCAACAGCAGAGACCTCCATCCAATGTTTCAGCCCTCAAGGTTGCAGTGATGCTTCGATCCCAGCCATCATTCATTCAAATGCGCCTTCGCACTTGCCAAAGAGCTTTCAGGCTGACAGGTGCAGGTACAGGTATGTATGCGCATTAGAGGAGTAGTAATTCCTAAACGCAGGTATTCGGCATAGATCGTGACATGTTAAATGAATTAAAATACAATGGTAGCTGCTGAAGGAAATGATTTGACTTTGCCATGTCTCCAAAATCACGACTAAAAAGCAAACTTTAACTGACTCATTTCCAGTGTCATCCTGCTAAGACAAGACAGGGCCCAGATGGAAGGAAATTGCAGACGTATTAGCATTATATATCAGGAAAGACATGGCTCTAATTTATACGGCCAATAAAGCCTACTAAAGATGTTGAAAACGGTCGGTTTGCAAGTATGAACCATCAATCTGCAGATGTTTCGGAAGTAGCATTACGCAGTTTTCAAAACAAAGCGCGAGTAAAGAATGAGGTGCAACTGGAGAAGGTGGTGTATTACTCAACAGAGCTCTAGTCTTATTAGGAGCACATTGAATATGACATATAGTTTAGTAAGAAAATTAAGTATTATCATGTAGACATTAAAAAATGCATAAAATCATATCACCGTAACACTAAAAAGATATATTTTTTGGGCCATATCCTAATACAACATATGGTATATTTTTATAGTATCATATGGTATATTGGTATGACTAATGGGCTACATCTATATTTTACAAAGATGGTGCAATCTGCAGTTTTTACTGCGTTTCTTTGACTTCAGCCTCTAAGGAAATTCTCCCAGTGTGCAAAAATGATTAATCCAGTGGCATTTTATTTTCTTTAAAAACAAAAAGCTTGCACTCTTTCTTTAGTTTTACAACAAATTACAATTAGCAGTACAGAAAATGCTCTTGTCAGTAAGTGCTGAATCTCTGCCTACTGTTATGACGCTTCACTTAACATGAACCTAAAAGTAAAAAGGCTGTGTTAGCACTCTATGGCTGCTGCGTCTTGGGCCTTTAAGAAATAAGGCTCATTTCACAAAATTTCAATCACTCCACCACTTCCCCACAATACCTTACTATTGAACCGTCCATCTTTGGGACACTGGGAGACTTAAATGCCTCCAAATAGCTTTGTATTAAATCAGACCTGTATATTTCCCCATCCACTGACAGAGTGAACTCCAGGGAGAGCGAGAAACCGAATAAGAAACTGCTTTGTTTTGCCACTGAACTTTAAAAAGATTCTTGAGCTGCTTGCCAAGGATATTACCCAATATCTCCTCACTTACTTGGTTCAGTACTTCACTAGTGAGGGTATGTGTTTCCTCTCTTCCTTACTTGATGGTTTGTTCATTGGTGAATTACTGTATATGCTCCTGCACACGCTTTCCTCGTTTTTCTTCGCCTATAGGTGAAAGCAGGAGTCGAAAAAGAAAAGACAGCGGTGGGATTTTACTTTTGAGAACCGAGGCCCGTGCACGCTGAGCTGCCGCGATGCAATTTCACCGCAGCGTTGCCACTTTCAGGCCTATTCATCCCTCCCTGCTGAGCCCCATTAGAGAAGACGGGCAGGTGAACAAGTGCACATGGAAAACAAGTTCCTCTAGGCGCTGCGGAAGCACCAGCCACCCCCCGCCCCTCCAGAACCGTTCTCCTCCACCTACACACAGAGCACAGTCCTCCTTAGCCAGATGTAGATTGGAACAGACATCAATAAATAATTTAGCGGTCTTGAGACTTTTAAGTAGGAATCTATGCAGTGTGAAACGCTGTTTAATCGAGTAACTTCTGACGCCATATCAATCAAAGCGGGTTAAAAGCTGCTAACGTTGGCACAAAAAGGAGGAGCTGGATTCTTTTCGTTTTATTCCATCACTCTCCCTCTCTCACCACTTTCTCTCAAGGACTTTTTTTTTGTCTAGTTGATGGGGCATTAGGTGACATTTGTATTCATCAATTGACCCAGATTCACTGGGTCGACCGAGAGACAAAGGAAGGAGAAAAAGACAGAAGAGAAGTGGAGAAAGAGGCAAAAAAAAAAAGAAGCTCTGAATCAATGCAGCTCCTGCTAATGCAATAAAAAATGCTGATCAAAAGACACTGGATATGGGAAATATGCGTCTGAAGATGCATTTCAAACACGGCACTTGATTTAACCTGGCAGACACTTGAACAGAACCAATTTTTTGATAAAGGAAGAAATTGTAATGAAATGTCAAAAGACAATTTCACCGCTAATTCTCACAGGCGCAAGGATGTACTGATATGATAAAGCACAAAAGAGTCCTGTATGCAAAATGAGCAGTATCAAACTTGGGCACAGATGGAGTGATTTGAGCAATATTTCCTCCTCACATATTTGCTGTTCATTTCACGACTCACAAATTGAAATGTTTTACATTTTGATAGCAATAACTCCCTTGATAGATCAAACCTTGCTGTGCAAAGAGAGGAAAAAAAAAGGTGCCTCTGTTGTGTGTATATATTTTTATCAGTTGTTTCACCACAGCTGAGCAATTTGCCTGCAAGAACATAGCTGTCAAATTATGATAATATTGGAGCTTTACACAGACACGAAAGTCGGAACCCGAGCATACATGCACACACGGACGTGGCAGAAAAAACTGAAGGTGTGTGGGTGAGATCAACCGCGCACACACACACACACACACACACACACGCACACACAATGCTCAATCCTCTGGTGTCATCAGCAGATGTGTACATACCCTCGTCTCAATACAATACAGATAAGCTAATAGCCTTGGAGGCTCCCAGCCTGCTTCTGATCTCCAT
>JASGAT010381249.1:0-12005 GCA_030220025.1 Chelon auratus
GGTGGGAGGAAGCTGGAGTACCTGGAGAGAACCCACTCAGACACAGGGAGAACATGCAAACTCCACACAGAAAGGAACCAGTCGACCCATGATGAATTAGAACCCAGAACCGTCTAGCTGTGAGGCATCAGTGCTAACCACCACGTCAGCACCTTTGACCTCTGTCACAAAACTGTGGCTTCTGGGCCACAGTGTTAGTAAGTGTTTCATTCAGATCAATGAATGGTGGATGAAGAAGAAGCTTTGTTACGTGTCACTATGGCAACACACAAACACCACTGAAAACATTCAAACTATAAAGTATCTTCTCTGTCTCTATGAACCACCACCACAGGGCTCAGCACAGAGATCACTGTGAGCTTGTGGATGTCCAGAGGAACACACTACTAATAAAATAAAATCTGAATTCTAAGAGATGAACCTCCGCTACTTGTGTTGAGGGTCTCCTGCACTGATTTGTATTGAAACAGCGCCATCTAGTGGCTCAAACTGAACATCTCACACAGTCAGAGCTCCTCTGCAGACTTATTTATCCAGGTGGGCAAATTAGGGTGTTACAGCAGGATTAGGGTTAGAAAACTACATAAAAGTAAATATGTTAAGGTACAAAACATATTTACATATTGCATCAGGTTTAAGTAGCTAACCAAAAGTTGAAAAAGACCAACTAGTGTGCAACTGAGGGTTGAAGTGGTAAGAAGGAAGAGTATACATAATGAGAAAAGAAACATTCATGAATATCATGAGTAAAGACAAACTCCAATAGGAGTTGCACCAAGAATTGCACCAAAATGACATCACATGAGATAATGACAGGGATGAGTTGGTACAGACAGATGTATTATGTTCTTTGTCTGTCCAAGAAAAGAAGCTCAGCAGCAGCAGAGCTAAGGAATGCTGATGTTAAAGAGTCTGACTGCTGAGGGGACAAAGGACGTCCTGAAGCGTTCCTTCTTGCACCGTGGCTGCAGTGGTCTCTGGCTGAAGCAGCTTCCTAAAGTCCCCTAAAGAGAGGGGACTTGAAGGTTAAACAAAGAATAAAAACACACACTGATCAGGTATTAAAGACATTTATTGTTGTCAGTGCTCTCCTGTCTCAAAGCTTCAGAATCAACAACGTTCACACGATTGTCGGCACTTTGCAAACTACCGCTTCAAACCGTTTTAGTGCATCTTCCAGTAGCAGCAGAACTGGCCATTAATGTAAACTGATCACTACGTATAAGACGCGTTTTTGTCAAACTAAATTTGATAGTGCATTAACATTTAAAGATCACATAAAATACAATGAAAAATACTTGATTGTAATGATGGTGTGCGATTATGATTTTCATTTTATTCATCCGTTATTAGCTTAGTCCACAGGTGTCAAACATATGGCTCACGGCCCACCAGAGGGTCTACTCTGAGATCAAATTGGGCTGCATGTGGCCCCCGAACTAAAATGAGTTTGACACCCCTGGCTTAGTCGATAAAATGTCAACTACATATGTGAAAAAATAAAATCTTGCTCTTGATCAACAATTAAAAAAAAAAAAAAAGATTTCTCAACAGATTGATTAATAGATTGTTCGACTAAAATCTCATGCAAACTAGAACACAGTCCTCCATCCTCACACTATGAATAGTGTTTTAATCATTACCACAGAGCCGGTGCATCGGAGCACGTTAGACGGTATCCGATCTGATTTGTATTAGTATTAACCAACATAAGCTGATCTACACTCAGATGCTGCGTTTCCTCTTAGTTGGGGTCGATGCTCTGGGTGAATCGCTCTCCAGAGTACAGCCCGTAGTACAGGGTGTCTTTCTGGGCCGCAGCCCAGGACATCTGCTGGCTTGAGAAGCGAGCGGCCCAGTGGCCCTGGGGGTCCACCGTCACCACCCCACCCAGGCCTTCCACTCTGGTCTTCATGTAGGCCAGGCCCAGATCGCTGGCAGCCTCTGCTGACTGACCTGAGAGGAACAGGGAACACAGAGGACCGATGACACAGAACATGGTGTCCAGCACTGGTCACAGAGGAAGACTACGGTGAGCTTTTGAATCTGAATGAAAGGTGTCTGGTGACGTATGGGCTGAGGTAGACCAACAATAACTGGACGTCTCCGTCGTTTCTGTACACGCTTAAATATTCTAAGAGGTATGGAGATGTGATTCTGGAGAGAGATACTCTAGTTTTCCTCGATAGCTCTGCTTCAGAGGAGGTTCAGAATGATTTGAGTTGGGTTAAAGACATTTTTGCCACTCAGGTAACTCTCAATTTATGGTCCCTTGGCTTTATTATTGATGGCCAAAGTCTGAGAACTGAGACTGACTGTTCCTGAACTCACTGGAGGAGATTTATTGTTTTCGTCTGCAGTGTCTTATCATTAGTTCTCACTGATCAAGGGGTCATGTCCTGGGTTTGACTGGGATGCAACTAGGAATCCATTCCTCGTGAAACCACTGCTCTGTGTGTGTCTGTGTGTGTTACCTTGCTCCATGTGAAACAGGATGAGTCTGGCCAGTGTAACCTTCATGATGGCTTCTCCGTGGCCTGTAGTTGACACTGCTCCCGTCCGATTGTCAGCATAACCTCCGCTCCCTGAAACGCACACGCTAACGTCACATGTGCTGCACACACTTCAGCGTCCTGCATTCAAACTGTTGCCTCGATCGTTCAGTTAACGTTGTCCTTGTGCCGATCTGATGAATTCAAGTCCAGCTTTGTTTTGCGAACATCTGACTTTAGCTCTTAAATGCTCCACTGCATTCACCTGCTAGCTTCTACGTGTGTCGTGTTTGTATGGAGCAAACTTATGATCTACAAATGTGTTCAAAAAACGATTTGTGTCTGAATTTGGGTGGTTGCGAAAGCCCAGATTTCCCAGTATCCCCGGCGACACATAAACACACCATGCTTATGTGGATCTGTGCGCAGCTTTGTGAATGAAAGTTTAAAAAAAGAATGTGCATGAAATAATTGACAGCTATGTGTGCATTTGTGAAATTATTTTTGCACATGTTCAAATTTCTCTGTGCTGCGGTTTATTAGAGCGTCTAACGGTGGGATGAACAATGCTGTTGCTGCTGCAGCTTTACGGGAAACTTTTTAGTGCAGCTAACTGTTCTGTGTTTTACTGCCAGCAGCCCTCAGACATGGGACTGTGAAGTAGAGGTAACCACTGGGGGATTTTTCCATCACTAAACATCTCTACTGTGTGCAGCGTTTTTTTTTTTTTTGTTTTTTTTGTGAAAGAGTGGAGCCCAGAAATGATAGTAAATAATCCTGGAAACCCACGTTAAAAGCAAACTGCAAAGGGAAACATAACGGACACATTCAGTCTGTTCTGCCCACAACAAATCAGCTGCTCTGTCCTCAGGACCAGCTGTGTGCCTGTCAGCAACAGCTCAGAGAGGAGCAGCCACACCAGCTGTCTTTCGAAGGACTGAAAACTGTTTTCACGAGGAAATCTGCGAGTTAACACGGACTGGTTATCGATTCCTCCTCCCGCTGCTACAGAGGACAGAGGAGGTCGGCCCGAGGTGCGGTCAAAACAGTGGTTGTGGTGTTTGTGTGTTGCCACAGCAACTTGTAACAAAGATTTGTTGCTTCTAGATTCATTGATCTGAATGAAATGCTTAAACCGACCTGGACCAGAAACCACGGCCATGTGACAGAGGTCAAAGGTGGTGGTTAGCACTGATGCCTCACAGCAAGTAAGTTCTGGGTTGTAATCCATTTTTTTTCCCCACTACCATCACCTTAGTGCTCTCTCTTTCTCACATACATAAAGCACACGTAGTGGCAGTTAAAATCCAAATCAGAAGGTGCTCTGACCTAAACGTGTGACACCACGCTGTTAAAAAAAGAAAACCCCACAGATCTTACAGTCAAACATTAGCCGTGTTAGCCGCTCATCTCTACCAGAGCTGGTGAAAGATCAACAGGCCGCTGAAGACGTGGAACAAAGACCTTTACAGAAACTGATGTGAGATCTTTTCCTGTGGTGTGAGGACTCACCTATGCACGGCGTGTCGCCCACTCGACCCTGCATCTTGTTCAGTATTCCACCGGTGGAGGTTGCGCAGGCCACGTTGCCTTCACTGTCGACTGCCACTGCCCCGACCGTGCCCATTTTACCCCTACACAGTAAAAACAGCAGAATAACGTCAGAGTTCCCTCGGCTTATCCTAAAAAACACTCATTTATCTTTTCCATAGAAGAAGGCCTACGCTGAGACTCACACCAAGAACAATTCATTCTAATGATGACCCACAGTTCCTATGTGTGCACCTTCTTTACCAGAGTTTATTCTAAGTGTAGGGAACCTAATTTCCCCAGAATTAATGTCCAGGAACTTTACCAAGGATAAAAGTTCTCCGGCACAACGTTTGGCAACTACATCAACTGTGCTTTGCGACAGTTGCACCATTAGTTATAAGATTGTTAGGGATATCTCAATCAAGTATTTTTTACCCCCTCGATCCAATACCATTCTTTTAATTTTCAGTATCGGCTGATCCGAGTCCAGATCCAATCTTTAATAAACACAATTCCCTCCCCTGGAGATTCATAAATGCTTGCTTGTATTCTCCTAGATCACACGTCAAGAAGAAGAACAAGTAGTCTCCTTCTTCTTTTTCTTCGATTCATACATACTTTGATGTCAGCCAGCCGTGATTAAAACAGAAGAAGTTTTTATGCTACGGGGACGTGGTTTTACTTTATGGCAGAGCTGAAATAAATAACAAAACAAATCTGATGCCTGGATCGACCCTGATACCGATTGGGACATCCCTGCTGAGTTGCACGAGCTGTTTTTCAGAGACTTTCAGTTTCCAAAGTTACTGAACTTTCAAAAAATACTCCAGGGAAAAACACAGGGATGTAAAACTATCACCTTGGAAGTTAATTTAGGTTCTTCAAGTGTCCAGTAGGGGAACCATATTCCTCAAAAAACTGATGTTCCTGAGTAAAGCTTCTGTAGTGGAAACACACCTTAGGCACCAAAAAGTGATTGTGGCCTCCTCCATAATGGCTCTTTACTGCACAAGTGATGGAGGTCAGGGGCCACGTTAGTCAAATGTGACGCGCTCAGAGATTTTTGTGACTGCACATATGGGTCACGTGCAGAGTGGCGCCTGATCCAGTGGTTTCCTGACATCTGTATGTGTCTTCCATGTTTCAGACTACAATGACTCGTACGGCAGCACATTCACGTCTAGCAGATCAGTATTTTGGAATAAACGCTGATGGCTCACATTTGGCACTCCACCGGGTCAGCATCAGGTGCCAGGTTCTTTTTCCAGCGCATGCGGGCGTACTCTGTGATGAGGGACTCCTGCAGCACCTCAGGGACTCCCATGGACCGGGCGAACTGATTGGCACCCTCCGCCGTCAGACACGCATGACTGGTCTGAAGTAAAGATCAAAGTTCACACTTGTAACACATCTGTAAACGGTTACGGGGACATTCACGGCTGGAATGCACAGCGGGGGCTTTCGGGACATTGTCCAAACTCCACTGGTCATGCAGCATACATACCTTGTCCATAACCAGCCTAGCTAGCTGGACAGGGTTGGCTATGTTGCGTACGGCAGACACCGCACCGCTTCCCAGAGTTTTCCCATCCATCACAATGGCATCCATCTCCACCTCTCCCTTGACGTTCAGCACTGACCCGCAGCCTGAAATATGGTTTGAGAAATGATTTGTGTCTGGGAGAATCTTGTTCTGTTTGCAGAGGTGACATTTAGTCTGTAAGGGGAACTCAGCAGAACGGAAACCGAGTTCTTAAAGGAAGTGATCCATTCAGTTAACAACAAGCGCTGCTATTTGAGCGGAAAACAGCTAAAGCCTTCTTGAACATGTGCTAACTTGTAAAGTAAAACAGTGATACCACAAACCAAGCTCTTATATTATGTAAGCTTTGCATACTGCAATTGATTCCAAAAACTTTTCATGAAGACCATTGTGTAAAGAAGTATTGTGAACACAGGAATGAGCTCACTGTTGTAAATTCTGTCTATGTATGAGGGAAAAGGTGAAGTCTTGAACTAAACTTTAAACTAAATCAATGATTTGCAGTCTGAGAATGTTTAAAGCTCATTAACAATTCTGTCTGATGCTTGATCATTTAAAAGTGTCACTCATTCGTTGTTTTGCTTTGTTTTTTCCAGACAAAAAAAGTCACTGGAGAACTCTCAAAAATTGGAAAATTTAGAAAGAATTGTCTTGTGTATAATGTTTTTCATGATGATCCTGCAAACACAGCCTGGTTGTGACTTATTACAACTAACAGACAATATCTGTAGAATACTACACCATACCCTTTAAGACTCATTGACGTCTTGAGGTAAGGTGGACATAACTCCTGATCTTGACAGGTCAGGATGTGCCGTCTTCTAGCTCATGAGCACTCTGATGTTGAAGAATACAACGTGTGAAGAAAAGCACATGCTTGCACGTGCTTCATTCGATTGCAGAAGTGCACGTACCTGCGTTGAAGGAGGGGTTGTTCTCCATCTGGGTCACAGCCTCCACCACAGCGTCCATGCTGCTGCCTCCTCCCCGCAGGATGGCGTAACCCGCCCGCACCGCTGCACACACACCTGCGGTGGAGAGCTCTGACCGCTCCTTTGGGATGTGGCCCGCCCCTCCATGGACCACCACCACTGGATGCATGTTAGTCACCTGAGGAGTAAGATTCGTTTGCTGCATTCAAATAAACTTAAAAGAGACAAAGGCCGAACAGACGACGACGAATAACAGGAAATCAAAGGCAACAGATTATTACACCTAAAGTCTCCAAATGTCTTTTAACATACGCCTACTGGCCATCTTATTAGGTGCTAGGAACCACTTTTGTCTTCAGAACTGCTTTGATTCTTCATGGCATTGATTTAACAAGGTGCTGGAAACATTCCCTAGAGAGTTTGGTCCATCAGATCTGTCTGCTACACATCCGGTATGCAAATCTCCCCTTCCACCAAATCCCAAATTAAAAAAAGTTTTAGATGTTGGTCTACCATCTGTTCCCACTGTGGAATTTGACGTACAATACAATATAATAGGACGCAGCCTGGGGCCAAAGGGTTACAGGTTCACATCCCTTAGACGCTGCAACCCACTGCTCCGACTGTAAACACTACTGTGTGAATAACTGGATGGGTCATAATGCAGAAAGATAATTTCCCCCTGTGGGATCAATACAGTAATTATCAGTAATTGTTATTATTATTTATTATGATGAACTGATGAGCAGCCAGTCTGAGATCTCCCCACGCTCTATTTTTACTTAAAAATTAGTTGTAATAATAATAATAATAATAATAACAACAAATCCCTTCTAAGTTTACATTTCTAGTTTACAGTCTATATTTTATATTATTTTTCTCAGTTTTACACTTACACTTATATTGTTTACCTTGTGTGTTAAGTGCAATTATTACTGTTTTACTGTAGTACTTCTTTTACTACCGGCTGCAGGTACAAAAATACATTTCACTGTGCATTGTACTATGTATAACTGTGCACGTGACAAATAAAACCAATCTATCTAAAAAAAAGCGGGATGCGAACCTGGGACCCTTTGGTCCCCAACCACTTCCCCCACAGCTCCCCAAAACAGTCGTCCCTGGTGGTCGTGCTGGACCAAGTAAAAAAACATGGATGTATTGAATTAGTTATTGTCAGTATTGTGCCATAAGGGTTCCTTCTCTTATCCAATGTGTGCCAATGCTTATGTATGTACTCTGTAGATCATTTTTTACTTAGTAAAAAAACATTGTAATAGTAGTTTGCAAACCAAAAAAGCTTGAGCAACCCTCGAGTGCTGTGAATTCACATTCAGGAAACCAGTTTGAGATGATTACAGCTTTGTGACATGAGGTCCTGATGTATTGGGAGTTCAGAGACGCTCTTCTGCATGTTTGTTTGATTCCTGCATGTTTTCCTTATTCTCTGTAAACTTTTGAGACGGATTTGCATAAAAAAAATAGAATAGTAGATCACAGATACTTCAGATCTTCTCAACCATGCGCAAATTTGCTGCACCGTGATTAAGCGCACCTATTAAAGTGGCTAGTGAGTGTATTGTTCACATTTACCGAGTGACTTATTTTTTTTTTAGTTTCTCAGACTGTAACTCATCATTCAGTATGTCGCTCTTCTAAAAGTTTATATTAAAAAAAATATTAAAAATAAAAATTTAAAGCAGTTACTTCTGTTCAAAGAACACGGAAGCACCGCGAGTTTCCTTTTAAGAGACACGTATCAGCGTTAACTCCTGTCAGTTTGTCTCGAAACTAAATTAAAAAAGAGCTGCGTTTAATTTCAGTTTTTATTATTGTTTTTTTTTATTGTTTGTTTACGTGTAAATTGAAAGTACGCCCAAACAGACTCAGTACATACTTTTACAGCTTATATCCCGTCTGTCACGATACAGACGGGATATAAGTTGTCGTGGTATTATCCTAAGCATTAAACCTATTTTATAATAAATACATAACAAAGACAAATAACAGCGTCTTACCAAAATATAACGGAGAAATCAAAACTTCCGGGGGATATACTACTTCCGGTATAGCATATCCGGGATAGTGCATTTCAAAATAAAATGCGGCGCTTGACAAAATCTGAAAACTATGAAAAGAGTTTTTACAATCACCTTCACGTGTACAATGTTGACACAGTATAGAGATTAATATTTACACACATGTATTGATTTTGAGTTTTAAATCATTATTTAATGTCAGTACTCACATCTTTCTGGTAGTCTGACGCAAAAGAGTTAAACTTGACTGTTTACCTGCTTTCAAAATCATGGGTTAAACCATCATCGTAAGACGGGGGCCAATAAAATCAGAACTACTGTTGATATATGTGCTTGATTCGAGTGCTCATACTACTAAAATATTGGTGGACATATAAATTTATGCAAATAATTCTGTTTTGTGTTTTGTTTTACATGGTGTAGGGTTGACACAAATATTAAGTGCTTCATTAGAAGTTGTCCCCTGTAAATAGACTCTTCCTGTTCAACACCTGGAGCGGAAGGATATAAAAGGCAGCTAGCTTGAATGCTGGTAGGTAAGTTGTTCTGTTTTATGCTGTTTCACGTGGAGTTAATAAATGGCAAAAAGTGTGGAGTTTGCCTCCGAACAAAGGTCAAACTGACAAGCCTCTAACGGTATTTTAAAAGATATACTCACTTCAAAATATTGGGTTCACAAATACTGTGAAAATGAATGCATTCTAATGTAACTGTCTGGGGTTAAACCTAAAACAGCATCAGAAAGCTGGCAATTCAATAATTCAATTATATGATAATTATGGAGGGTGTAGTTTGTGCTGCTGGGGTTAGAAATGAAACAAAGTGTTTCTGTTATTTAGCCTAGCTTATGTGTGGAAACTGTTCAACAGTACTACAAGCCACGGCCTTTTTTTTTTTTTTTTTTTNATGCAACCGTTTTCACTATTGTACCTAATAAACTGGCAAGAGAGTGTATACACTTGGCATTAGCACCTCAAACTTCATGTTGTGAAGCTTGGCTGAGAAGAGGGTAAGTCTTGTAGGATGATACCAAGCTCCATTTCACAAACTGCAAAATCCTTCAGAGCACAGGTGTCAAACATACGACCCGCGGGCCAAAAGCGGCCTACCAGAGCGTCTAATCTGGCCCTCAGCATGAATTTGCAAAGTGTGAAAATTAGGAACACAATGAGGAAATCCAGGGCTAAACAGCAGACGGCAATGTGTCCAAATTGCACTTATCTTTTTCATAAGAAATTAAATGTAATGTAAATGTAAACATTCTCCTAATTTACTTCTTTGCACTAAAACAAAAGGAAAAAATGTGGAGTTGTCATTATTTATAGGCTATCATGTTACTGGTCTGGCCCGCTTGAGATCAAATTGGGTTGTATCCTGATCTACAGGGTCAGTAATTAAATTTTCATTTTGTTGTTTATTTAACAGTTTGACAGTAAAATATATATATATATTTTTAAAAAACAATTGTATTATGAAGCCAAAGTAGTTTAATTTCTCTTTACATGTCAGGATGCTTGCTGTCAATGCAAAACAAACAACCTATAGCTCAATCTACTGCTGCCACATTCACTCGGCTTAATACGGGAAATATTGTCACAGGTTTAGATTTAGACTTTTATTATTGTCATTCAAATATTCTTCATTCTATATACCGGTAGAGCACATTGGAATGAAATTACGTTTCACTGACTCAACAGCAGCTATACACAGATTAGAACAAATTTAAAATAAGAAACAACAATAATAAAACAATAAATGATTTACAGATATCTGTGTATGCAATATATATTTACATTGCTTCTAAATATTTTGCCTTTGTGCATTCATCATCTAATTTTACGGTCTCTCCCAACAGTGTAAATGGTGTGTTTCCACTTGCTCTCTGACGGATTGTTTTTGAGTCTCAGTTATTGTTTTTCTCAAGCACATTCCCTTATTTTTACTCACATCTATCTTGTTATACTCTTGAGTCAGTTTGCAAATGTTAGAGACCGTTGCAGTGGCGTGACCTTCTTGAAATGAGAAATGAAACGGCTATAGTTTTATGTGTGTGTTTCTGTGACGAGTCAGTAATCCCGGTCCCGGTATTTCTCAAAACTGCAGCCGGACGTGTTTGAAGATGTTTCACTACTCATCCTTCTTGGGGTTCTTAATGACTAGTGACAGAGTTTAGGTTTCTATCTGGGACGTCTTGCAGTTAGTTTTTCAAAATGAACCTGGTTGGTCTCCTCTTTTTCCACAATTAGTGCCACTGTAGTGACCCTTATAATGTCCAGAAGTGCTCCAGACTCGAGGTGTGAATGGTGTTGAAAATGTTTGGGGAAAGGTGTTAAGACGATGTGGAAACCGGCTGATAAATTATGTCTCATGTCCCATCTCCCCCTGCTGAGAGAGGAGGTTTCCAGTTTGACATTAGAAGGCTTCCTTTACTCCTATTTCAAACCATCGAGGACGTCCAGCTGTGCCTTGGTGTTGTCTTTTTATTCTCAATTATTAAGCAATTGCAATTTGTGCACGCAGGAAACAGAGGTGCTGGACACTTTCACGCAACACAGCTGCATCAAGTTCATTTTTAGACTGCACAGTGCGTGTTGACGAGGACAGAAGTCTTAACATTGAGGTGTATAGAAAAGAAAAACACATACACACACACACACACACATAGTCCAGCATTTGATTCCCACCTCCCTCTGGAACACAAGCTGGGGAGCATCAGAAACCTGCACCACCGAGCACAGACTGTACCCGCAAGGACAGGAGGTAAGGAGAAGGAGCACAGACACTTAGAACATGCCGATATCCAAACCGGGCAAAACCCAGAACAGACCGAGAGGAGGAAAACAGCAAGAGGTGAAACATCGTCATCCCTCACATGGCTGGAGTGTCAGACTCGGAGGCTTTCGACAAAGACAGCGGCTCAGAAACACACTCAGGCAGAAACTTGTTCACAATGAAGACACCTGAACGTAATGTAGTTAAAACAGTTTGCTGCAGTGAGGAATGTAAAGACCTGTACGTCGGAGGAAAAAAATAGCCACTTGCTTTTCTCGACAGTGGAGAGACACTTCCTCAGATCTGGATGAAGCTGTCAGCCTACACTTCAAGGATGAGGGAAGCTCTTTTATGGACGTACGCCTTTCAGCAGAAGAGAAGACAGGAGGCATAAAACAGGGGAGGTGGACTGAGACACCACTGACTACGTACAACACAGCCTCTTCTGACCAGTTATGGAACCGTTAATTGTGGAAAAAGGGAGTATCTGGCTGTTAGCCTCAGTCACAACCAGCCACAACATTATGACCACTGGCAGGATAAGTAAATGACATCAACCACCTTGTGACAGTTCAGTGTTCTGCTGGGAGACTTCTGGACCTGCCATTCATTGGTGTGGATGTTACTTAGACATGTAGCACCCACCTAGACCAGACCAGGCACCCCCACCCCATAGCAATGACACTCCTTGATG
>JASGAT010381250.1:0-13400 GCA_030220025.1 Chelon auratus
TTTTTTTTAACTTTCTTTTTATTGAGTTATCAGTTCTTTTTCCAACAGTAAAGAACATACAAAGGACAAAAAATAAACAGAATATAAGTGAACAGACAGGTTGTATGATGCAGTTTTTAACGTATCAAATTCCACTGAAATAGCAGCTGTGAATCTGTCTCCATTCTTGCAGACAGAGACCAGGTCTTGTTAACCTAAATTAACTACCTGGGGGTGTTTTCTAAGATGCTTGCAGAGTGGCAGGACCTCTCTATAAGGGCTCTGAATGCAGTAATTGGTCACTTTATTTACCTGGTAAAAGTCATACAGTTAAAGACTATTAATTAAATAGGCATTACGCTACCTGTCTTGGTTCCAAAGCATCATCCAAACCAAGGCCACGAATGTGAGAATGTGCACCTAAAAACAAGATAAAAACAAGTTATTTTAGAAGAGAGAATAAATACCAGGTAGCACTTGCACAAATATTATGATCATCACGCTGCTATCACATGGTAAACTGTCATAATGTGCATCAGCTAAAGGTCCCAGTATAAACACTGAGTCCTACCAATTCTCTCGATCCGTGTGATATCACGAACCTCCGGAACCTTTGTAGTCGCCATCTGTATAACATTAAAAGAAAACAGCAGAAATGTAATTCGGATAAAAAGAATACCATGTCCTTTATTCACACAAATAATAACTTTTGGCAAAAGATAACTTAATACATTTGTGACACGATTCCAACAAGGATTCAACCATTTTTGATAAAGTTCTAATAACCAGCAATACACAAGAGGAAATGGTTCCGAAACTAAATATCACTGACAATACCAATAATAAGTTAACTATTTTACAATAACTTAAAAGAGTCCGTTTTTCCCAGGCCGTTGTCATAGTGACAACTGAAAGGCATGCCACAACACAAGTGTAGCACACCTATAACATTAGCTTAGTATTATTATAATAGCGTTGTATTCGCTATATTAGAATATTCTACATAAGCGACGATTAATCTCGAAGGTATAATTTAGTAAACTGTTTTACAGAAGCAACAAATCGTACTTGCACTGATGAAGCAAGAATAGCGACTTTCCATGCTACCGCTAGCTAATGTTATGTTAGCGAACTAGCTAGCTCCATTCATGGCTTTCTGTCTTCACAAACTACTGCTACACGCCGACGAAGACGTGGTGCTAGAGTGAATAGCAAGATTTTACCTTGTAATACCTATGCTACAAAATGAGGGTGTGAACCCTAAGCCTTTGTTAACATTTATTGTATTGAGTTTACACTCACCTATGGAGCCACACTTGGGAAGACGTGAGAATGCGGCGCTTCTTTCTGAACGTGCGCAGGGTAAATGTGTCCGAAGTGAAACAAGTCCTGCTGTTTGAAGGTGGACGGCTTCGGGTCGACTGCCCTCTACAGGCTCGGTGGTAAATAACTACCACTATGCAGGCGTGATATACATAATTACTTTATTTAAAAAGGTGTCAAATATTCAGGGACTGACATCAAGACATTTGTTCCGTTTGAATGTTTTTTTTCCCATAAACTATTGTGAAGACTGATTCTGATTGTGTCTTACTTAAAAGCACTTGCATTAAATACCTATCACCTGAATGAAAAAACCGACAACGAAAAAAAAAAAGAAAACCTCAGATAAGTTAAGCAGCCTATTATGCAACGTGGTCATTTCTAAACAAAGGTACAAGTATGGAGTGAATTTGTTTAAGGAGGTAGTCTGTTTGACATAGCCAATCGCACAATGGAGGAACATGACCTGTAAATGTTTGCATTGATTGTTAAACTAGGCCTGGACTCTCTGGGCAATGAACACATTTTGCACAATTCCGCTAATTCCTCCTCCTTTGTTTTTAAATCTCTAGTGCTCATCTCATCTCTCCAAAGTGACAATGAATATTAACTGATCCTGAAGAAAGCTTTGGTAAGCAACACTGCACACATTTCCCCACTAGAGGTAGCAAGGCTAATGCATTAGTTTCCAGGTTTAAGAATGTCAAGGAACGGCTTCCACCGGCAAAGTTACAGGAAACTGCCTCTGTTGACTGCACACCAAACCAACAAGGAATACGGCAGCAGTAGATTCTTTTTGAAATCTTTGTCACCAGCATACTATGAGTGTAAAAATCAGAAAATACATAACAACGGTTCAGCAAATACACTATGACTTATCTGTAGGAGGTGGCAGATAAGAAACACATTAATTCAATCTGAATTTAAATGTGATAAGAACACCACAAATGCACATGGACTAAGATCCATGAGGTTATCATTTGTTTGCTATATTAACAAAAACAGTGCAATCACTCGTCCCTACTGTGAGAGAGGCAAATCTTTCAGTTAGCCCACAGAGAAAGAGTAGAAAATGTTAAAATAATATCAAACTTCATCTGCTTATGATCAGACTCAAGGGCCGCACCATGAATAGGGGTCAATCTGGGATATTATGAATTTGTGCGGAGACTTAATGTCAGAGTTTTGTCAGTTTACTCGTTGGTTGTTTTGCCTTTTTAATTTTTGGAGTAATCCTAGGTGAAGACAAGTTTCTTTGGTGGGGGTAAACTTGTCAGGGCCTCGATCACGTGGTTGGGGTTTAATTACGTTCTAATTCTGAGGCCGCCAGACCCTGGCACGTTCCAGAAGATATTTAGTTTTTGGTTTGGTTGTAATGTATTATATGTGTTTATTACATTAAAACACAATCAGAGCACAAAAATGAGGCCGGGTGAGCCTCTGTGGCTCAAGAGTGGCGTCTCCTTCAAGTCTTTTCCACCAGGACCTTTATTCACACCTTGACAAGTGTGGGCGACTAGGCTAATTAAGACCCATGCTCAAAGAAAAGACAGTTTCACTGCCACTGCAAGGCCAGTGTGGGTGCAGAGGGGCGTAACATAACTAAAGAACTCTGCAGGGGGGTTTCATATCCTTTCTCTATCCTCAAAGTCCTACCTTAAGGCTGAGGCCTAAGATTCCATAAGCTAAAGTCACTTCATTTCAACATCACAACAAGAGGACAGTGAAAGTCAAGGCAGATTAAATAATCTTTTTTGTCACTGATGACAGTTGTGATGCTTTGCGGTGTATAATAACTGGACTTTACAGTAAACTGCCGCCAGTTTAGACTGGATGTAGTATGAATATGATATAAGTATGAGGAAGCAGAACTCGTCCAGCCACTTTTAATCAAGAAAAAACTGGTGTGTTGCAACACTAAAACTTTTCTGCTTGAATGAACAACTTTGTAGAAAGATCTTTAGAGTGTGACTGGATCATATGTTTACTTAGTATACCACTAGAAGAGTCTCAAACATACAGGCTAATTCAGGAGCCTCTCAGTTTCGCCTCACCTGTTTCTGAACATTTCCTCCCAGACTTCTCAAACGTGCACAAAGCTGCTGTTCAAACACAAAACTCTCTGCAGTCTCAGAAGTTGATACAGTTTACTTGTATTGTTTTATCACAGTTTGTGACCTTAAAAAATGAATACTGTCTTTAAATGTAACAACAATTAAATCATGTTTGGCAGAATAAATGAAAGAACACATGAATGAATTTATATTTTAGTGCAGGAATGGGGTGCATGCCGAAAGGATTATCAAAGATTAGAGTAACGCGAATCAACAGTATTACAGTTTATGTTTGGTAATAAATGTTTATTGATAAAAATATATGCATCATAACCTGTATAAATCATCACCTCAATCAAGCACCACAGTCGTTATTTTCAAATGATAATATTACATTATATAATTTTACATTTCACAAATGTGGATTTGCAGGATATTTATACTGATCTAAAACAGTTCACCTGATCAACACATAATATAAAGTGTAAAAAAAAAAAACATCATCTCTATAGTCGTGTAAAGAATCATGTCATCGCAGGGTGGTAATGTTTTTGTTAAATCACTGCTGTCTGTACACTGATCACTGGACACTGATCAAACAACACAATCACATCTGGATAATGGTGATGCCTGAGTCGTACCACACCCAGAAGCCTGGGTAGACGACTTCACTAAAAGAGGCCTTGAAGCGGTGGATGAGAGACATGGTGTCCCCTACAGCGTAGAAGGAGAGAGTACCCCCGGCGTGGTCAAGGAAAACCCCAATGCGGGAGGAGTATGGCGCGTTGACATCTATCTGGTCCTTGTTGTGGCGGGCTGAGTAACTGGAATCAGAGCAGAAGAGGCTCCACGACTTGCGGTTGTAGCCGATGCGGCAGCTGTCGCCATAGCCTACCCTCTTGATGCCTTTGTAGGTGACTCCGAGGGCAGCCCCCTCCCCGCTCCAGTCGACCTCCCAGTAGAAGGGGCCGCCAGAGAGGGGCTCTTTACACAGGACCTGGGGCAGGGAGTCGAACCTGGCGGGGCTGTCAGGGTAGGACTGGGGGTCTCTCTTGAGGACAGCTTTCCGGTTGCCGCGAGATAGGTAGAGTTGTCTGTAGGCTGTGTTTGGGTCCAGAGTGAGCTGGCAAGCATCTGGGAAGGGACAGAGCACGAATTGAACATTTACTCAAGAGTAAGCAGTTAACTTAAATTACCTGCCCTGAATGTAAATGAGGAAACCCAAGAAAGTCTCTATTTCACAGCAGCTAAAGCACCCCTCACCCCTGCACCACACACTGCAAGGTCCAAGAGGTTAGCAGAATATAATTAACATTTCTAATTCTGTTAGATGTTTAACTAACATCTGCAATAACATGATTTGAAGTAAAACTGGGAGACCCTCTGGCGGTTAGATATCACCTGACTGTCGTGTGCCTCCACCTCTGCAGGTCACAGTTGGTGGGAGACCCGGTGGCCTCGGCCTGATCTGCCCGGCCTATGATCTGGAATGCCAGAGTTATCAACACTGTTTGTGAGTTTGACCACAAACAGAAGTCCACCTAATTAGAACCGTCTTTAGGGTGAGACCCACAATTTCACCCAAGCTTTAGATTCTGAGCCACCAAAATTAGATACATGTTAAAAAAAAAATGGCCCCTCATTGAGGAAGATATACTTATATATTAGAAAGAAGCATTCAATTGCCATTTTTTAATTTCTGACTGGCTAATGAATGCATTGGAAAGAAGGACACAGTTAAATTGCAGCTTAAGTGAATATCCCAGAGGTGTGTAAAACTTTACAGTGAGTCCCAGTCTCTGTCAACACTTTTGGACATGCAGTAGTGACTAAATAAGGTTTTGCGGCGAGCCACAGGGCCTGACAGAGAACCTCATCAGCATCTAATTTGCCTCCTGCTCTGAGGTGAGCAGAGAGAGCAGCGAACTGTGTCGTTTGCAGGTAACAGTACAGAGAATCCGAAACTCACATCTCATGAAATCATCCCTGTGCTGGGGTTCGTGGACCGGAACAGACTTGTACATGGGAGCTTCGTCACCTGTAGGAGTAAATATGAGAAAATGAAAAAAGTAAACGTTGTATATCAATCTGTGACAAGACTGAAAAAGAATGTAGATCTAATGTCAGAAGCGTTGATGTTAACCAAATTCCACGGTCTGGTCTGGGCGCTCAAAGATCATACAACTTAGCTCATTTCTAACACACGAGTGTGCTAATGTAAACTCACTGGTAGGTTTACATACTTAATCAAAGGAAAGCTTTAGCCATGTGGCTAAACTGAGTGACCTCGGGATACCCTCTAATGAAAATCGCAGCCAAACATCAAACAAGATTGCGCAAAGCCTTGTCGAGTGCAAAGGAAATTGTAAATCTGCCTAACTTTTCCCGGTCAAGTTCTGCTAAACTGTCAGACGGAGTCAACATTATTTCAAAGTAAATACTCCTTACTAATGCTCATGCTACCCATATTGCTTTGTTGTTTGCATCAGCAGTTGGCTTTCCTGAAGGGCTGACTCACTTTTTATTGAGCGTTTCTTTTTGGAGTCATCCAGCTCACAGAAGGTCATTTTGTTAACTGCAAAAGAAAAAAACAAAACACAAATTATGACGTGTCCTTAGAATGTAGAGGAGGATCAGAACAATACTTCCGTATCTCCCCATGTGTTAAAGAACGAGACTGTGGTGGGGGTTCACTCACCTGTCTTGGCCACCTTCACCAGTTCCTCGTTGCTGAACTCATTCAGGTGCTGTTTCATCTCCGACACGGCCTTAGTCACAGGGCCGAAGGTGAAGTAGGGGTTGACGCTTACTGTAGGCAGCTCCTCAGCCTCGGTCTGGGCTATCAGCATTTGGTAACTCTGATGGTGAAACACAGCAGCACTGTTTACAAACTGATTGCAGCATTTTATCAATGTCATATTGTTTGCTTTATCTTCACCTCCCCGCCTTTGTGTGCAGCGGCTGTTGGTTACCTGGATGAAGTGGATGTGGTCTTCAGTGCGGGACAGCTGAGTGATCTCGCTGTCTCTCCTCTTCAGGTCAGCGATCTCGTGGCTGAGGCGCTCCATGTGGCCCTCGGCGTTGTTCAGCGCCGCCCTCTTGTTGGTGGATATCAGCTTGGCCATCTCCTGCTGCATCCTCTCAATGGAGCGCATCATGTCGCCAAACATCTTCTCGCATTCCTGCAGCGTTCTCTGGGCCGAGGTCTGCACAAGAGGCGTGGAGGTATGTCATTAATCAGCTGAGTGTCACGCTGGTTTCAGTAGCCCTCTGAGAGGAGCTGTCAGTACTTCTACAAGAAGGAATGCTGTCAGCGTTGGTAGCTGATTCAACTTTCCATTCAGTTTCTAGTGGTAAATCGAGTCTTATCTGCTTGATGGATGATAGGGGCACAAACCTTGAGTGAGTCCACTGCTTGTTTTAGTTCCTCCATCTGCTTGAGGCGGTCATGAATCTTCTCCTGGATCTCAGCCTGGGTGGCGCCCAGTCGTTGCTATGAGTTAAACAGCAAACATTGTTGATTATTATTAAGACAAAACAAATCCACAAATTAACAAGTGAAATTTACCATCTTAGTGGGAATTTTTAAAACCTGAATCTTGGGCTTTTTTATTACATGGCACGGCTCAGAGTTGAAGCTTCTTGTTCATGTGCCTTTATTATCTTCTGACTGCATCATAAATTTATGGGGTTGTTTGATCTATTGTTGGCTGCTATTTCAAGCTTTTACTGCCACTATGTCAGTAAACCATTATACGTGCTAAACAGCTTTACTCATAAAAAGACAAACATACGTATGTGTTCATGTATCTTTAACAACTTGCCATGGTGAATAAAGCACATTTTGACATAACTGTTCCGCTAATCCAGTGGCAGTATGACACACCTGTGTTGCAGAGTGTAACCTACCTGTTCTTCAGCTCTCTCTTGCTCGGCCGACACCATGTCGTGACCTTTGTGCTCTTTCACCGTACACAGCACGCAGATACACATCTGGTCAGTGCGACAGAATAGCTCCAGACCCTTCTGATGCTGCGGGCAGATCTGCCTGTCCAAGTGGCCGATTTCATCCACCAGCTTGTGCCTTTTAAACGTGTTGGACTCATAGTGAGGCTTGAGGTGGTTCTCACAGTAGGAGGCCAGACACATCAGGCAGGTCTTGACGGCTTTCTGCTTCTTGCCGATGCAGATGTCACAGCCCACATCTTGGGGTCCTGCAAAGTTGTAATCCGGTGAAGGAGGTGGAGGTGGAAAGGAGTCTGTATTGCGGTGTGAGGAGGAGTGCCGGTGGCTGGCCATTCTTCTCGGAGTGGGCCTCTTGTTGTAAGAAACCCTGCACTGTGGGCAGAGGTACGAGCCACTGGGGTCAGTGTGGTCCCAATAGGTCTTCAGGCAAACAGAGCAGAATTCGTGGCCACACGGGATGGACACCGGGTCCCTGAGATCTTCCTTACACAGGTGGCAGCTGTCGTCATCAGACATGGAGACCTGGGTGTTGTTCCCTTTAATGTTGAGGAGCTGACTGTGACCTGTGTCAGCACAGTGGCAAAATGACTGAACAGGTAGTACGAGCGCAAGTTATATAGAGTAAACAGGGCGGGAGCCTAAACTGGTTAAGCCGAAACCAGTCAAACAAGGGCGGGGATAATAAAGGACACAGTGAATGCTTCCATCTGTTACAGAATGTGTAGAGAATGAATGAAATGTGTGATGTAAAGACACGAGTTTTGGCATCGAGTGCTGATGGCAAAAATATTGTTTCATTTTTATTTAGTTTTGACTCTATATGTATAAAATAAAAACTAGATACTGTTGGCGTCTAGGTTTTGAACAGGAAATAGGTGCAGACAAAGCATGGACGGCAATATTTAGAATATTTTACTAGCATTTGCATTTTACAAACAGATTAGCAAAGGAGAATATTCAAGAAGTGAGTGGAAAAAAAGCACGGTGGAAACCACAGGTGTGTTGCACTCCACAGTTGAATGTGCCGTAATTGCTGAGTGTTAGAGACTGCTTGGAGACAGACTGTTCCCTTTGTATTTCCGATGATACCCGCTCAAGTCACAGCACAAACTGACCTCTCCCTTAAGAGATTAATTTCTGCACTGTGACTAATATTAATAAGAATAATACAGCTCATATTCCGGATTAACTCTATTATAAAATCAGTCTCACTTACATAATCAGTCTGATGAGTCTGGTGCACACAGTGATTCCATTTCGAGAGACATGGTGCCAAATGAACCCCTTTGTTTATCATGGCTGAAATCAGTCGGTTTTCTTCTTGAGCCAGTGAGATGTTGACCTTCACCTTACCTGTGACCAGTTAATTATTAACTCATTGTACTTTGCATTACAGCTGATTTCCTTTAACAGGATGCCCACAGTTTCTGTGACTAACCCTTTCACTAGGACTCTTTTCTTTTAGTAGAATAAGATCAGCTGTGAAACAAATACGTTCACTTTTGGACCGTGGTGCATTTACAAGAATGTTTCCTTTCCTGAGCTAAAACCCTTCCTCTGTACATTTTATCTTACAGTGAACACACCTCCTGGCCAAGATGGAGTTTCAGGGCTGTTGAAACGGAGATAGGAATGCAACTACACTTGATAGCCCAGATAACAGGAGGGCTGAGAAAGCCTGCTTAAAAGATTCCATTGTGTTAGAGCCAGCAGGGCCTGACCAGAGTGCCAGGCATTATAGGGTCTGTTGTCTGTCAACAACAGTAACTACAGCTGACATGCAAGACTAAATGTAGCATCTTATTCGACCGAAGATTCCTCCAACCGGAGTCTTACGCTTCTTCACTGCATGTAATGCAAAGTTATCGTGATTGAGACTCAGTTGCAAGATGATGAAGATTAAAGAAGAAGAAAATATATATATTTTATAATAGATAAGAAAATAAAATTAAATCAGTGTTAACAAAAAACAGTACTGAAATTTTAATTGTTCATTTATGTGTTTTCACAAAAAGTTCAAATTGCTTCTTTTATTTCAAATTATTATTTTGACCTCCAAAGGACCTTGCCCCCATGGCTGGAGGCAATACTACACAAGGCAAGGAAGGTTTACATTTTAATTTAAATGATGCCAAATAAGGTAAATACTAATAATAAATCATCTTATTATTTTCCAGTACAGTGACAAATATGACAAAAACATCCCTTTCGGTGTTTTGGAGTTTCGGTTGACTTTTATGCTTATGTCATACCGAAACATTTACATGGTAAAAACAAGTCCTTCTAAACTAACATTGAAGTTGGTCTGGATTCAACAACAACATCCTAAAACATGTGATGTATCGCAGTGAGTTTCGCCTTCTGTCCTTTGTTCTACACGCACAATTGTCCCATAAATCCTTGTATTTAGCCAGGAGGTGGACTTTGTTTCCATAAAACAAAAATATAGATTTTCTTTATTGCAAAACCCATTGGCCTGCTTTTAACATTAACCTTGGTGTCCATACCACCAGATGCAACATATTTCACATCAGCTTCTGTGCATGCTTTAACCTTTCAAGCCTAATAATCTGTTTGACAGAATTATGAGAGCAAACAAGATCAAACAGACAACGGTCAGACTTACATGTGACCGACCTTCTATCAGTTTAGGAGGGCGTGTCCATAAACACAAACATGGTTCCCTGCACTTTTTTTTCAGCAACAAATGCAATTGCAATTGCTGTATATTGTGCCATAGTCCAGCTGTAAGTTAAAATGAATGTCAACCAACCTCATTACTTTATATTTTATATCAGTTCTGCATATTTCTAACATTTGGGACCAGCAAGTTGGGATTAGTTCAAGTTTTAAGTCATGCAATTCTCACTCACATTTAGTGCAGAGATGGTTTCTGGTGTTGTGCAGCTTTTGTTTATTCACATGTGGCCTGTGCCCATTTCAGCACTCCTGAACTTTGTATATCTGTACAAATGTGTCTTCTGTGCTCCCGTAGCATTTTTAAATACCGTGTCTTACTGTTTTTATTACTCGCACTCAGTGAAGTGGGCCCTTGTTTCCTCTGATTAAACAGCCATTTGTGCTCTCCCGCTGGCGGCATGAAAAAAGCACACTCACTGCGCCTTAATGAAGGTTGACCCTTCACATTGAACTTGAACTGGGCCCTAGATGACTGTGGCGTTTCTGTGTGCTTCGCGGTAGAAAAACCAGACTCACAACAAGCTCGCCACTCTTTATCGAGGCATGTTATTGAAGCTTGTCCTGAACAATAACACGCTTCATGCTCAAAGAAACTGACGCATTTGAACAAATGCGGGGTGTTCAGTTGTCTGTTGCACTTGTAAAAATCTAAACCAGATTCAAAGTTTTGTCTCTTGGCAGTGGTGCTCTCCACTGGCAGGCAGTTAATCTGTAAGCACAGAGCGCTCCCTTTACTCTGGAGGAAGGAAGGAAAAACTTGCTTATCAGAAACCTGACCAAATATGGAGAGGTGAAACTACCTAGTGTATGAAGTAATGCTAAGATATGAATTGAAGGTGGAGCCAGATCACTTCTTACAACCTTGAATTTAGTTTAACGATTCCAGATCAGCAGAATACATTGCTATATACTGTATATACATAAATACAATGAATTTATTTTTAACTGGATTCTTTTCATTTGAAAAATGAGCAGCGAACTGAAAACATACCGTGAATAGGGCATGAGTTTTGGTAGAAACTGCTAGATTCAGCCTATTTGAAATGCTAATTAGAGACTATGACGTCAGCAGACACTTCATGCTGCACACCCTGGCTGGTTTTAAATAACAGCACATAAGAACCTATGAGAGGGACAATTTATGGTGTGAAAAAAAAGCAACAGAACATAAATGTATCATGCACACAAATACCTAAAACATCTATTGCAGTACACCTGGACATGACAGGAATGTCCTGCTTGTGTGCGCGCACGCATGCATGAGGATTTCCGTTTGCTGTCTCCAGAACTATGTTCTTCCTGTTGCACAAACAGATACTATCCACATACCTACAGTTACAAATTGACTTGTAATGGTGAGCAGACCGGTCAGACTAGTCACAGAGCAAATACTACAACTCTGAACAAGCTGCTCTGACAAACCACCTGCAGCAAGTCAAACATTTTTGTTTCGTGATGAAAGAATAAAGCAAGGACTTTGAAATTGCTCCAAAACTGTGCTCCGAATGTCTCTGTGTTTGTTTATTGGGTGGTCCCTTGAATTCCTACAGTACCTTAGGCTGAATTTATGTTTGTCGGACTATAACCGGTTTGAGACAATGGCGATTCTGTCTGACAACAATAGGTGGAAATACAGCTGCCGAGGAGTGTGTGCGCAATTCATGCACAGATGAGCCACATGAGAAATTTAGGAGAAGAGGAAACTACAGGGAAAATGGAAATATTTTCTTGGGCGTTAAGTGTCACTGCTTTTGTTTTTTTTACATTTCATTCATTCTCTTTCTTTCCCTCTGTTCTCTCTCTTCTCCTGTCTGCCTGCCTACTCACCCTCTCCCTCTCCCTCTCCCTCCTCGCTCAACCTGCTTATCTGAACTGGGCAGGGCTCGATATACTCACAGCACAGGGGGAGGGCCTTGTCTGCTTTCAATCAATAACCTCTGGAATTCAGAAATACAAGTAGGTCCTGTCTCTGGCAGGCTGTACCACACTCTTGAGGGCGGGCTCCAAAGAACACTCGACGGAATCTCTGTCTGCTCGTAGCTTTCTCTGTGTCTCCTTCCACAGGTCTGACTGTGTTCTGAGTTCATCACAATGGCTGATCACACCTCTCCGGACTACTTCAGCTGCTCCCTGTGTCAGAACCTTCTGAGGGACCCTGTGGCTATCCCCTGTGGCCACAGTTACTGTATGGACTGCATCAGTGGCTACTGGAATGAGGCCGACTACACAGGAATTTACATTTGTCCCCAATGTAAGATCACGTTCACCCAGAGGCCAGTGCTGCGGCCCAACGCCACTCTGAGCATGGTAGCTGAGAAGATCAAGAAGAGTGGTCTGAACCTCAACCTCAACACCTCCCAGGGGAACATCTACGCCGGACCAAGTGACGTCCCCTGTGATTTCTGTATTGGGAAGAAACTAAAGGCTGTGAAGTCCTGTCTGAACTGTCTGGCGTCCTACTGCGAGAAGCATCTGAAGCCACACTATGAATCAGCCACATTCAAAAGGCACAAGCTGGTGGACGAGTTGGGAAACCTGGACAGGAAGATCTGCCCGCAGCACCAGAAGTCCCTGGAGCTCTTCTGTCGAACAGATCAGATGTGTATTTGCGCTATCTGCACTGTTAGTGAACACAGGGGCCATGATATTGTCTCTGCTGAAGCAGAGAGGAGTGAGAAACAGGTAAGAAGCTTTCCTCTCTCTGTCGCTGCCTCATGTTAACACACTAACCATTTAAAAGCAAAGCAGTAAGCACAGGAAGCAGGCACATGGGAGAAACCGTGAGCTGTGACCGTTCTTTGGTGCGTGACTGTTAGTAGTCTTAAGAATAACTTGACTTAAAACAAACAAGGTGTTTTTTTTCCCCCAACTCATGCCTCCGCACTACGACTAGTGTCTGTACTTTGACCCATTTCACCGACGCTATCAGCTGCCCTGGCAAGCGTTCACCGCCGCCAAAACAAATCCAGCTCTCTGATTAGTTGTGCGCCGGATAGGGGCGTGTCTTATAGTTATCACCCCGAAAGCTGCTTTCCAGAGAATGTGGTGATCCAGCTGTGGGATAAATACACAGAAACTTCAGACTTCCCTTCGCCGCATTGTTTCCCACCTGTGGGAGTGGGTTTGCAACGATACTGGAATGTGAGGGAGGGAAGACATTCAACACTGCAGTGTAATCACAGTTGTAACCACAGAGATGCACATTCAAATGAATCATCAGTTACGTTTCCTGTAAAACTATGTAGAACAGATAAGAATGTCAGCAGACACTGTATTTACTACTGGAAGTTGGAAGTTTCAGTTGATGTAATAAAGGTGTGTTTTTATGGCTGAGAGGAATATGAGCCAATAGATATTTAAGACATGATGAAGTAATAT
>JASGAT010381251.1:0-20060 GCA_030220025.1 Chelon auratus
TGCCTTGCCTTGCCTTGCCTTGCCTTGCCTTGCCTTGCCTTTATGTAGCCATGCTGTGGTTCATCTTGTACTTTGCCACTGAGATTAGTTGACGAGATGACATCTGGGCAAAGTTCCACTGCTATCCTCGGGGCAGCAGTTACATATAGTATAAATTCTTTCTTAAGTGTGGGTATGATGTTTGATTGTGCCACTGTTCATGTTGGCAAACTCTTCCCCGTCCATTGAACACTTGAGGTTGTCAGCAGTTTGTCTCTGTCATAGTCACTCAGTCACAGAGAACGGTGGCTTACCACTTACTTAGCTGCTGTGTCCTGCAAGTCTGTATCCAGTCTGGTTTAGCATTGGGTTAGAAGGCAGAGAGCAACTGTTAGTAAGTGACATTACAGTATGAAGTGATGGGGCAACTATTTTGTCATGCAATTACAGGGGATTCATAGTCTTTATCAGCATTGTCACTGAGAGACAAATAGAAGGAGAGGACAACAAGCATTGGTGCTTTATGGCAAGAGGGTTCAAGTTCAAAGGAGTGCACTGCAATGCATAAGGTTCAACAATTCTCCTCAAATAGTCAATATTTGACCATTTAACATTTACTTGTTAGACTTTTTTAGATGCCAGAAGCACTGGGTACAAGCTAGTTGGTTGTTTTCAGGCTTTGTACATGCTCAGTGGTATTTGCCACAACGGTATGAGACAAGGACCCTTTGATAATAAAGAAGATTGAATCTAGTATAACATACTATTTCCACTGTTTCATCTCCGCTCCTATTTCCCCTGAAGTATCTGAGAGGGTGTTTGTAAGCTGCGAGCAGACCCTTTAACCCCTTTGAAATGTAGATTGAATTACTGCAAATTACTGTATTTTCCCAAGACACCACCTCACCAATACTCATGTACGGTACATCCTCTCAGTAACAAAGTAGCGTGACTCTGTTTCAGCACTGAAAAGAGTCTCAAGGAGGACATCAACGTGGATGCTCTGTGGAGCTCTGAGATCACTCTGCAGGTCAATGTTGTTTTCTTATCACAATGAAGCTTGTTTTTTTTTCTAACATTCAGTAACTCAAACTACTGTACTTTAAAGCCAGTATGTGTATGCCTAAAAAAAAAAAAAATTACAATGTGGTCATAGTATCAATAAAGTACCCTGCTGACTGCCGATTACTTGTTGCACTTTGCAAAAATGCCTCATGCTAATTGCTATAGCTCGCTTAAAGCTATTAGTGGGTTAGTCAGCTGCAGTTACAGGTTGTTAGTGCAAGCTACCACAGTCCATTTACTATATGTTAATTGTATTTAGGGATGCACCAAAAATTTTCGGCCGAAAAACCGAAAATACGCTTTCAGGCCATTTTCGGACGAAATTTTATCGCCGAAACAACGTGGCCAAAACAGGATGTTGTGATGATGCAAGCAACAACCGCAACAGCAATTTTCATCCGAAAACGGCCCAAAAGTGCATTTTCGGGTTTTCGGCCAAAAATTTTTGGTGCATCCCTAATTATAGTTCTACTTTTGATGAAAAATTAACCAGTTTACAGGAAAGGCCGCATCAATCAGGGAAGTCCATATCAGTATTGTTTTATGTTGTACAAGAAGACAGCCAAAGGTCAGTCAAAGGTTAGTCCCAGCATGTAAAAATTCCTAGCAGCGTTGAAGGAAGGACTGAATAACATAACCAAGTGATCAACGCAGGCAGGTTAGGGACTTTACCTCAGGCATGCAAATTTGTGTATGCCCCTCTCCTCGTCATACCTTGGAGCAGAGTGAGAGATGTGTAAACATGCCTAATTAAGGCAAAAGGTCTAAAGGTTTCGGTCCTTGTTTTCTCTTTCTAGTGTATTTCTTCATTAGGGTCTGCCAAAAAATATTTGTCTCTGTGAAGTGATTACAGCATTTATCTTTTACCATGGCCTTTAACAAAGAGAATATCAAGACAGAACAAAAACATCTCCAAAGGTACTTGCAGTTTCATATAAAACTTCATCCCCGCTTGTAACTGATTATTGTAACATATTCTGTAAATGTCAAATCATTGTAGTCTTTACAGTTCCTGAAACGTGTTTGTCTGAACTTTTACAGACATAACAAACTGCTGGAGTAATAATTAACAGAACTGCAGGGGGAGAAGAATTTCAAGGTCACAGTGTTCATTTTCATGAATGTTTCAAGATAATCAAACAAGGAATCCACAAACTGAAAATGCCACAAAGGAGATATTGTAGATATTTCTATATTTCCACCTCCAAAAAAAGGTCCATATTCATACATTCAATTCTGATATAGTCTCACTCACTTGACGATGCTGGGTGGAATGTGGACGTACTCCATTGGGATAATTTCTCCAAGCTCTCGCAGACTGTTCACATACTTGATTTTACTGCTGAACTTGGAGCTGTAGAAAATAGAAACCATAACCTTATTTTTTTCAGTGATTTCTGTTTAAATGAGCTGATTACAGGAATCTGATGGGGTGAGTTGCCTCATGTATATTCAAACTGACTCATGTTATCAAACTGATTCTCTGAGTCATAAAGTTAACCAGTTTTGTTCTGTGCCACTGTCAAGTGCTAACAGATAAGAACGTGTGATTACGCACAGTGTGTTCGGGTAGCATGGACATAGTTAAAAAAAAAAAAAACCATAAAGTCCTTTGATGTACACGTTTGAAATGCTGTCAAAGATTGAAAGTATGATGCTGAGTGAATCACAACAACGTGACCTTATGAAGGGCCTGGTGATTCCAAGCAAAGTCCGTATGAACCAGGAAGGGTGAACAATGATGAACATCTTCAGGTTTTTCTTCAGTCTGTGAGACAAGAGGAGAGGCAGAAGGGGTAACTAATTCCTAAGTAAAAACGGTGTATCAACACCAAATGGAAACAGTTACTACTGCTCACAAGCTCTATTGACTTTAAATGTACAGTGTCTTGCAAAAGTATTCATACCCCTTGAACTTTTCCACATTTTGTCACATTACGACCACAAACATAAATAGATTTTGTTGGAATTTTATATGAAAGACCAACACAATGTGGCACACAATTGTGAAGTACAAAAAAAAAAAACTATACATGATTTTATTATTATTTGTTTTTTTACAAATAAAAAACTGAAAAGTGCGGTGTGCAAAAGTATTCAGCCCCCAAGTACACTTACTAGTTACAACTACTAAGGGTGCTGCTGATTTAATTGTTTTCTCAGATTCTTAATTATAATAATAAATAATCTGCTTTCTGGAGAAAAATACTCATCATTCCTGTGATATCAAATCAAATCAATTAATCAGAGGACAGGATGAAATATTACGTAAAATATACGTTAATATTTTACGTAATATTATTATTTATACTATTTTACGTAATATTGTTATATATAATATTTTAAGTAATATTTTTTCCTACAATTTATATATTTTAATAAATTAAATTAAATGCTGATAATTTTTAAATATTACCTTCTGTCTATCATTTGGTAGCACCTCTTCATCCAAGTAAAGCCGGGCATCCTCCTGCGGGGTGTGGCGCCATTCAGGTAAACAATCATGTAATCCTCTGCCACCATTAGTTCCAATGTGCTTATTACATACCTACACATACACACAGAGACAACGGAGAACGCTGTGTTAAGACTGGCATATGTTTATACATAATGACTGCAATGCTTGAAAATCTTAAAAGAGTAAAGATTGTTAAATGAATGTCTATAGTTTAGAAGTGAGATGTGAGCGTGACAATCAGGAGTAGACGTATTTTGTTCAGCACGTCCACATGCATTTGAGCATGCAGTGAAACGTTACTCACAGAAAAAGGTTTTCCATGACATAATTGTAATTGTCACAGTCGCTGTCCGGTAAGAAGCATGCTGCAAACACTATGATGGCGTTCTTCTCAGCATAATAACCTGAAAACATAAAACACAGACACAAAGAGGACAGTCACACTGGGACTCTCATTGCGGGGCATATGCACAAACACCCGCGCTTTAATCTTGTGAATCTTGTGTAAAACTTGTCCCGAAAACATTTTCTTGAATTTGCAAACAGTCCTTATCTGATCTGCCACGTAAGTTTGTTGGTTTTCTTTTTAGAAGAAAATGCTCTGCCCGAAATTAAAAAAAAAAATAAAAAACTTCCTGTCATAGTGTCTAAAACGAACAGTTTGAATTCCTGTCACCATTTAAATTTCACAATCAGAATCTCGGTGTATAACGACACAGATGGCTTTGCAGTGTTCAGGAAGAAACACTGAGTTAAAATAAGTTAAACCACACAAAAACTAAAAAGGTGCTTGCCTTTAAAAGAATACAGCTTAAAGCCATAAAGTCATTAAATAAATAGAGGATTATACTAAACAAAACAAAACAAAACAAGATACAACTGAGCGGGGAGAAGAAAGAGGGCACCTGCAGACTTCAAATAATCGAAAGCTAAAAAACATAAAGGAGAAACCGCTTTGTGTTTGCACACCTCCATGAGAAATGACTCTTCTGTATGGCTCGATGCACTTCATGTCAATGCGATGCTCCTGCTCTCCAATCACCACGCTCCTCCACAGCCTGCTGTCCCTGCTCTCCTCAGCTGCTCTGTGGCCTGTGGCACTTGACGCTGCTCCTGCACCTAAATTAGACTCATCTGAGTCCCCTGTTTGATGACACAGCAGCAAAACAAAACAAAAGAAAAAGGTCGGTGCAAAACAACCACATCTGTCTGCTCTCCTTTCACTTTTACTTTTTCTCGTATACTGTAGGTCTGCTGCTAGATCACAGATGCCGCTGCAACAACTACTGGAAAACTATATCAATTTACTACAATGTGTCTTTTTTCATCCTGTACAAGTTCAAGCAGGTGTGTTTGTGTGCCTGTCTGTGATCTTATATTTTTCACCATGTCTGTTGAAATCCAGCGAATCAGCCTCATCCGGCGTGTCCAAATCATCTATGTTGACATCTAGGTCATCCCCGGTGTCCAAGGCCTCGTCCTCTGTGTCCAGGGCGTCTTCTGAGAGGAGAGACCCCTCACTGTGGTCCAGTGACACATCCAGTTGCGGAGCTGGCAACTTTCTCCTTTGATTAGAGCCACCTGATACATCTGCTGAGGAGAGTTGGTCTGTCCGGAGAAAGTTAGTTTAGTTGTCTTTAGTTTATGACAATGGAAGAAGACAGAACTCAAACTGTGCAGTTTTTATATGAAAAAGAGGAATACAGATATATGTCTCTTAGCCTTGGTCAGTAAAGTAATCCTAAAAAAGAGACAAATTTTTTTTCCATGTGCAAAAAAATGTCCTAAACAATAAACACAAAATACAATTTTACTAAACCTACACAAACCTATAGTGATATTCATCTATTTTATCTTGAGCAACACAACTTAAAGTTTAAAAGTTTAGCTTAAAACTAACACATTCTGTTTATCTCTCTGTTTACTTACCTTCTCTGTTTTCCACCTCCTCGGCAGCTTCCTCACTGGAGGCCATCTTCGTCATCATCCCTGCTGCACCAACTCCTTGTTGGGAGTGTCTGCTCAGAGGCACAGAAATACAATAGTGATCCACAACATAAATGATCATTGCTATAACGAATACCACCAGAGGCACAACCACACATAGTATTGGGCCAAACAAACCAAACACAATCATCTACAAGGTTGAAGGATCTAACTTGCACCATGACACTGAGTCGGAAAGACTTTACAGTTTGACTCCGGCCATAAAAGTCTACAGTAGTGACAAAGCAGACAGAAAGAAGCAGACTCACTGCTTCATTCCGAGGCTGCACGTGTGGGCTGAGGAAACAATACTGAGCAGTGTTGCCACCTCCCCCCAACCAAAGCCCCTCTAACAGACTCTGATTAGCATAAGGCCTGCTAACAATAGAGGGAAGCAGTACAAAGAATCTAGTACACATGGTTATAGACACGAAGACACACAGGCACGCAATGTTTTTCCTTTTTTGAAAAAAATCTTTATAGGGGACCTACCTTTCCCTCATCCTGTCTTCGCCCAGCATGAGTGACTAAACCGCTCTTTCCACAATGAAGTCACATGACCACTTAATTATGGAAAGATCTGTTGTGTATGACAGGGGAATACAGGGGAGGGTCTCGTGTATCCCAAAGAGGGGGCAGGACATCAGAATTACAAAGTAGGGCAAAACAAGCACCATGATGCAACCGCTAGCAGGAACAATTATACTACAGTACATGCACACACACGTACAGCATATGTACATGTAGGTTGTAAACCGAGTCCAGAACATGACTTTTGTTTGGGATGTTTGACTTGATATGACGAAAGCCTTTCTTTGAAACTAATCACCTGCAAACCGGAACAAAGACTTTGGATTTTGTACTCACCTCTACCATTGTAAATCACCCTTACAAGGGGATCTGACCCACGTGGTCAGGGGACATGATTGCAAAATAAAATACTGTTCTGTTACTGCATTCAATTGAAATGTTGAAGTCTGGACATAGGAAATGTCACCAATCATGTTTCTTGTAACCTTTGTGGAAGATACACGTGTGTCCTGTATTATATGTCTTCCTGTTCATTAATTGACTTTTATTGCTCTATTGCAGAAATAAAACGGTAAAACAGTTAAGAGACTAATCATTTAAACTGTGCCACTTCCTTCAATCATCCACTGTTGATGTCTCACAATTTCTTACAAATAGAAAACTCCCATCGTCATGTTTCATCTTTTTAGAAAGGACAGTGAAAGAAGATCTTTATCTGTAATAACATTGTCTCGCAAAGGGCAGCTTACAAAGGAGATCAATTATTAGCCAATACGTCATATTATGAGAACCCAGACAGCTGTGACAATAAAAGTTTTACACAGTAGTGAAGCCCTTAAATTTACTGAGGAGCAAATTGAGCCTGCATGAGTGAAAGCTCACCTTAACAGGGGGAAGTTAACATATCCCTCCGTCACATATTGTGCATGATCTTCTGTCTCAGAATGGACGTCTGATCGGTAGAACGGCTGCCCATCAAACTGAGATTGACCGCAGCCGGACTCAAATTGACTCTGACCGTCAGTTTGATAGTGAGAGTACTGGAGCTCAGAGGTACACATAGAACTGGAGTCACCTACATACTGGCTTTCAGCTACATACTGACGACTGAAGCCTGCATCATCCACGCTGTACTTTGCATTAACAGCGGCTTCAAAGTAGTCCTCAGACTGCTCAGATCTGTACTGTATAGCTGTGGCATCAGTTGTAAACTCAGCATAAACGTCTGTGGTATTCTGGTGACCGCTGGATTTGGCATCTGCGCAGGCTGGGTAGCTACATTGGTTTTCAGTTCTTTGGTCAATGTAGTGGTAGTTGTAACCATACTGGGTTTGACCCTGAGTTGTGTTCTGACTTCCTGTCCACTGGTATGCAGCATTTTCATTGGTTGGCTGGGATGAGAGCTGTGATGTCACGTCTTGGTGTCTTCTTTCGTGGGAATGCAGAATTGGCAACGAGTACAGAGAGAAGGAAATAGACAGAAAGCATTAATTAAAAATGGAGTACAGCAATACTGATACATGTACACGTATAAACACATCTGCAGGCCCCACATTAACCTATATATTAAACACACATTAAAACTCTGTCACATGTAGGCCAGTAGGCTTACATTAATACAATTTGGTGATTTGCATGATCAAATTATCATTGTGCAATTTCTTCAGCTTCTTTACATCACTGGTATGTTTAAATCACCGCAGTTTAGATTAGAGACCCAGAGGAGTTTTTAATTACTCGCTTTACAAGCCCCCGTTTCGTTCATTCTCCTCTGAATGTTCAAAGACTCTCGTGCATGTGTGTGGGAACGTGGGTGACATGATATGAGATCTTACAACTATTCCACCACTCCAGAGGTGGCAGTAACGCACCAAAAACACAGAACTCCACCAAGAAAAAGGAGAAGTGGTGGGTATTAAGCAACTTTCACTACAAAACATTCACTGTATTTTTTGAGACACGTAATGTCAACAAAAAGTTTGTTTATCTAAGTAAAAACTCCACAGGATGTTTAAATTCCAAAAAGTATAGGGATAATGAAATAAAAATTGAAGGCCACTCACTTATATAAACTATACAATATTAATGTATATTTAAACCAAATACAAAAAAACAACTACACAAAATGGACTCTACATGGACCACTTTTCTACTCTGTTCCCTGGCTATTACATATGCACACACTCTCACACAGAGTTGCATATACATACACACTCAAACCAACGAACACCTTGTAAGAGAGCTAGGGGAGCTGCTTCCATTAGCCGTGGTGGGGCTTGAGCTGTAATGAGGCAGGTAATGCATATTTAATGAGGCATAAACAGATTTATAAACACACACACACGCGCACACACACAAAGCTGCAGATCAAATCTTCCTGCTGAACACACATAAAACGACACCCACAAACACATTCACAGTTTGTATCTTATTTACACATACAGTAACATACAGACACAGAATCTCACAATCTTAAACTACTGCCACACACACATTTATATCCCTTCATTCTCTCATCCTGTCCGTCACTCACTCATCCATCCAACATGCACACACAGACAGGATCACTCAGTTCCTCTAGCCTAGAGGGCCCTCTAGCTTGATTCGTTCAGTAATGCTAATATTCCTCTGACAGACTATTTGTGTGTGTATGTCCATCTACAAGTATGTACATGTGCACTGAGTATGTATGTACTGATATACTGTATTTACAGATTATTTATTTATGTATTAATTTATACATGTACATTTGTATATATGGACTGAAAATGTATGCACGTACTGTACATGTATGTTCCCTTTATGTATGTATGAAGGAACATGTGGATATGCCCCATAGTATATAGGCTGGTATGTGTGCTGCGTTTATGTCCACAAAATGTACATACACTGGAAAGTATGTGAGTGTCCCCACACTGTACTTTGGTAGGTGGGTGTGTATGTCCCCAAATGTTATGCAAGCAGGAATGTGTGCTTATGCATGTCTTCATGCATAAGCATATAGTATATGTATGGTAGAAATACGTGTGTGTGTGTGGGTAGGAGTGTGTGAACGTCCTCAGAATGCCTGTATGTGTTGAGAGTTATTAGTGTACGTGTTGCTTACCTTAGAGCAGGCGAGTAACTATCTAGTTCATGTTCTCCAGTCTGTTGTTCACTAGTCCACTTATCATGTCCATCACGGCCATCAGTCCTCATAGGTTGTAAATCACAGTAATCCACTCTTTCCTGTATACACCCATCCCTCTTTGGGTCAAGTGTTTGTAAATCTGTTTGCTGAAATGAACAACCTCCGATCAGGTCCTCAGTAAAACTCAGCAGGTCATACGATCTCGACTGCTTTGGGAAGCTATCTGTTTCCTCGTCCTGTTCTTCCTCTGCATTCTCCTCTTCCATTAAGTCTCCAGAAAATGGTAATGCAAGCCCTTTGTCAGTAGAAATACACCCTTCACTGACTGGGGTGGCAATCAGAGAGCTGGTGTGAGAGACTGAACTGTTGGTAAGGTCAGGGGATTGTGGTTCAGATGTGGTTTGAGATGTCTCCTGTCTCACTAACTGATCCCCCCAGATGTGAAAGTCACCCAAGGAAGTAGGACATGGTGGAGGTGCAGATGGTGACTGCCCACCCTCATCTGAATCTTCCATTGAGATCTGTGAGTGGACATATACTTCCTCTCTGGTTTTCAGGAAGTGATCGGATGGATACCTCAGTGATGGTGATGCACTTCGGGTCACGATACTTGATTCACTATCATTGTCCTCTGCCGGTGCTTGACTGCAACCTGTAGGCCTTGAATCAGACTGATGAAAAGCTTCAGAGTTATTTGTTGTTAGGTTGTGACTGGTCACTTCTGGCACCATGTGATACTCGTTGGCATTATCAAGGCTTGCTTGGTAATGAGTGGATGAGGGAGCTTGATTTTGCTCTGTATCTGCTATAGGTGCACTCTCAACTCCTCTGATTTGATTTGGCCTGCTTTCCGGCGTCTCCTTGCAGTCTTGATGCACACTCTGGACCTGAGTTTGCAGTACTTTAGCAGCATAGGCCAGCATACCAAATGTCTCCATGGTCTGTCTTGTTCCTTTCGATGGCCTGTCACTCGGTTTAGGCCTATCATTCCACTCTCTTTTGGCTTCTTTTACTGTCCCAGATACAATGATGTATTCCATTTCTGGACCTGAGAATGAATCAGAACTAGACCCTAATTTATCTTGGCTGCCTGTGCAAAGGCTATCAGGGCTGTTCAATGTTTCTTTCTCCAACCCAGGACTGGAGCTCAGGGATGTGGCTTCTGTTACATTATCATCCATATTTCTAATGCTTTCGTTATTAGCCTCCCTTTGGCTTTCAACAGCAGGCTCATCTTGTTTATCTTTATGTTCATTGTTGTTTATCTTGTTCATTTTTATTGGTAGACTGTGTGATGATGAAGCTGTTCTTGAGATATCATGTTTCTCTGAAATAAGACCATCCCAGCTCACACAGCTTGGGGATAATAACTGGTTACTTTGGATTTGAGTTTCGGCAACTTCTTCGGCACTTTTGGAAATCTGTTGCGTGGCAGTGGGGCAGTCCACCAGAAGAAATGGGGAGTGATCACTGGGCTGCTCTATCCACTCAGCCTCCTCTGATCCCTCTCTTCTTTTGTTTTCATACTCACTCTCAAGCAAACTTTCCAAACTCTTTGTCATATGATCCAACTCACTAGTTTCCTCAAACAGGAATACCTGGTTGCCTGACTGTTCTTTATCTGAAATATCTGCTCTGTATTCAGTCTTTCTCAGACAATCTGCCTCCTGATTATGACTGTTCCTCTCATCTGTCTGAACGGGTTTGGACACCGCTATAAAAGGGCTAGACTGCCCCTCTAGCTGTATCATGTCTACGACAGGGCTGCCATGGGTGTCCGGTGAGGATGTCAAGCTCCATTCACCAGCTCCTACATTGTCATATTCAGAGGTGGAGGTGACCATGCCATGGACAGATAGGTCCCAGGTGTCAGTGCCTTGGTAAAGGGCAGCCTCATCTTCTGAACATTTAGATGCTGAGTCCTGCAAGACAGATTGTGGGCTCTGAACACTCTGCATGTCATCGTCCCCTGTTTCTTCACTCTGTGTACTACTTTCTGCCGCCTCTATGACAATTTTCACATTGTGTTCATTACCTATCCACCCAGCTTCCTCAGATGTCTGATTAAGTACTTTTTGCAAACTATTCTCTGCCTCTACACCTTTCTTTTCTTCTGCCTGTTTGCTTGCATGTGTCTCATCAGAATCACTGGCATCCAGTGATCCCATGCGACTAAAGTCCTTTCCATTATCAGGTCCTTCTGCGCTTGCAATTGTGGAAGAGCTGTCTTCCCGTATAGTAGTATTCCACATCTCCATTCCACCATTAGAGTATCCTAGCGGACTTTCCACAGACGTGCCACTCCTAACATTGGGGTTTAGCCCAGAGAAGGAACCCGAATTATCAGACAAGTTGTCAGGGGTTGTGAGAGGCGATAGACTGTCATCTCGTATTGTCATATTCCACATATCTAGTGATTCAGGATAAGATGTTGTGGTTCCACTATCAGATTTGAGAAATCCCTTCTGGGCTGAGTATGTCCAGAAGTCCAATATCTCCGTCTGTTGATTTCCTTTTTTTACTTGGACCCCTTCGTCGTCTTCTTTAGATGTGTCTGGTGTCAAAGTGTTGAGGACTGTTTTCTTTCTTGACAAAGAGGACATTCTTTCTTTTGGTCTGCTGATACCAGCTTTGTATTTTCCATTTACTTCATCCTCTGGCGGTGTCAACTGAAGATCGGCAAAGGTAACAGGGTTCCACTGATCACGAAGTACAGCCTCTGTGTTCCAGTTGTCATATGATTCAGTTTGCTCAGTGATCAGACTGAGCTGAGGTTCAATACACTTTCCCCTCTGGTGGGCATTATCTGACTTTAAGATTTCTTCTCTGCTTTCTTTTTCTGTCATGTCACCATCTGAATCTTTGCCTTTAACTACTTCTACAATATTCTGTGGGCTTTCAGAGTCTTTGGCTCTACTCCAGACATTATTTATATCACTGGAGGAGAATCCTCCATGTGTGTCAAAGCCAAGTTCATCCCAGGTCTCTGACAAAGATGATGACACACTGTCTTTGTGCTGTAGGCCATTGATTCTTTCAACAACATCTTCTGGGAAGAACCTGACCCCACAACTGCTGGGTGGGCGGCTGCCTACCAGACTGTTAACTGGGGTTGGAGGAACGACAGTGTCAGTCATCTCATTTCCATGGATTTGACCATGCTGGTCCACAGACGAATTTCCACTTTCAATCCCTCCCAATGAATTGGGAGCAGAGAAATCCAGTAAGCTTAGTTCGTCAAGTTCTGATAAGCTAGAACTCCCTGCTCTACTTTTGCCTTCATCTGCTCTCTCTCCAGAAGTTGGCAGTTCCCCTCCTGCTGACACAGAGGGGTCACTGCTATGTAGTGGGTCAAAACTAAATAGGTCAAAGTTGTCACTCTTATTTCTGTGGGAGCGGTGCTTCCTCCTCTCAGGTGGCACAGGAGGGGAGAGTGATGACAACCCCAGTGGAGAGAGGCCTCTCAGGAGGCCTCCTGGTCCCACTGCTGGACCTCCAGCTGCAATGACCTCACCGACTGGACTGTCATCACTGAGGAACACTGAACTCTCTTTGGAGGACCGGCTGCTACGAATGGTGGTCATACCACTGTCAGGGCTAACTAGCTCCCCTCCAGTAATAACTCCCACATCTCCTGTGTCCTCCTCACCGTCTGCAATCACCCTATTAGAGATGAAATAACATTGTCATTATGTCAGTGTATGTCTAAAATCGAAAATCAATAACTAATCTCTGGTAATTCATTTTTTACCTTGCTATTGCTACCCCATCTCCATTGCCTCCGTCGATTCTCTCTATGTCAGAACCATCCATGTCATTGATACCAGATGATCCCTGGGAGAACTCCACGCTGCCTGCTACTCCCTCTGTGGAAGATGTCCTACTGCTGGGGTGGCAGGCTAATACAGAACACCGTCGATCGACAAAGTCCTTGAGGAGGCCTCGGATCTCTTCCTCCAGTAGAGGAGAGGTACCGGAGGAAGCAGAGGTGTTAAAAGGAATGTGGTACACTTGGAGACTCTCTCTAGTCTCCAGTTCTCCAGACAGAAACCAGCTGGAAGACTCCTCCAACTCAGAGCAGATCTGCAATAAGTGACATCGTATTTTAATATTCTTCTTGTCATAATACATTTCTTTTTTTTTTAATCATGTATTTTTTTGAAAGGTTCATTTTTAAAGTTTGCCTTGTCTGGTTTCTAAGGATCACCTACTAAGGAGTTTTGCTACAGAGCTTTAACCCCTTCCAGTACGTTCCACAAACTCCTGCCGTTGGTAATTTATCACTATTTATAGACCTGCACAGAGAAATACTCACGTTTCACTCATGACATAGTTGGCTTGTGGTGACTCAGCTGATTTACCTGGTTTAAGAAATCTGTATTGTTTGAGTAGACAGCCACCTGCTGGCGGGGATGATGAACTGAATCATTGATGGACAGGAGAACCACAAGACCATCATAGCCATGGTGATGACTGAATGATTTTACCCCATCCACATAACCATGCCAGTCCTGAAAGTGAGAAAAAAGGCAAAACATTTCTTTACAAACTTGGTAATCAACATTTTGGTTACAGCTGTATGGGAAACTTTGTTGGACCTTGCCTTTTATTGCACATTTGATTTATTTTTATTTAGTAAAGCTGAAGTGGTTTCAAGTAAGTCTTCATCTGTAGCAATGAGAGACGAAGCTGTCAAAGCGCACAGAGGGGTAGAGAGACACTTTGTGATTTATTGTTTGGAAATTAACTGTTTGCTCTTAAAACAGCCACCATGCACAGATTATGGTAATTCAGTGACACACACAATGATTGATGGATGGAAAGTTGCATTAATTAATTGTTTTGTTTGTCAAGGGAACTTGTTTTTTCTTTCTCTCTGAAATGATTAACAACAATGTTATGGCAACCATAATTTGCTACGCAGGGTTACACATAAAATGTGCAAAGTGATACTTTTGAAAACATATTTGCTTGATTAATCTCGATTTGTTGTACAACTGTTTGTTTTTAGAAGTTCTCAAAATTGTTGTTGTGCTTATTTAAGTAGAACTTCTAAACTAAAGAGATATTTAAAGTAAAACTGACAGCGGAGGTTTGACATTATGTCTAACATTCATGACCACACTTCTATTCATGTTGCCCGACTTGCCCAAATAGTCCAATGGATGTTTGAAGATGTGTTTGCAGCTTTGCAGTGTTCTTATAGTGTTTGTGTTTGAGCGCGAGTGTGTGTGTGAGTGTGAGTGTATTTGTATGGGTCCAGTGAAAGTGATTGATGAGCGCTTCAGGCGTTGTATCTGCCCAGGCTCTGTCAATATTAACCTGTGAGGATGAGGGGGCTACAATCCCCCTCCCTCTGTTCTTCCCTCCATCCCTCCATTCTGCTCTCTCTCCACAATATGGCTGCTGTCAGACTCAGGCCCATCAATCCTCACACACACACACAACTGTCACTTCACTGGCACTGCCATTTCTCAACACTGATATCCTGATGAGTGCAATGAAGCCTCCCAAGATTCGTTAAAACACACATATTCACTCACATGAGTACAAACACACAAGTAAGGGCACTTTTATCTCTAACTCTGCAGATACACACATAAATCCACCTGCAGTCAGCAACTATAATCTCGGTATATGAGCAAACGCGTACCAGTATGTACACATGAGATCTAGGAGAGCAATAAAGTCTTCATAATTTACAGTGCAATATACACATAAATGTTCAGATGATGCTGGTACCAAAACTAAAGCTACTACCCAACTGTGTGCATGTGCACACAAAACTACACACACACGGGCAGGGAAATATAGTCAGAAAACGAGCAGAGTGCAAATCTCTGTGATAACACGCAGGGCGACAGTCTGTCTGCCATTTGGCTCTTAACTGAGTAAATTACTACTCATATTGCCTGCCCCTCCTCTTTCTCCCTCTGCCACCCCCAGATACACAGATTGCCTTTTCTTATAAATTATCAACATGTTAGACATAAAATCCACTTGCTAACTGTCTCCATGAACCTTAGTATCTGGACACACAAACCTGTATCTCATTTGGTGAGCTTCTGGCTAGCTGAGATATCACTGACAAACTTCAGTTACCTTTTTTTAGCTTTCATTTGGACGCTCAGTCATTAAAATATATTTTACTATTGCAGATACGTTGAATATTATCCGATTTCTTTATGGTCAGTGATGCCCATAAAGAAATCTGTTTCTTTATGGGCTGTTTAATGCACGCTGTAGTTTATTCAGTCAGCTTGTCTTTCTAAGTATTCTTAGGCTCTAACATAATATAAGAGAGACTAGTGGCCGTGTGAGCTCAGCTCACGCCAACTTAAGAAAACAAGCAAACCAATGTGCCGCCAGTGTGAGAAAATATACACAGCATCCCTATGCAGCACTGCAAATGGAGAAAACCCAATGTTTCCTGGCAGGCAGTAAAAACTGATAAACATGACATTACTAAAGTCAGTGTTGGAAAAATAGCTAAAACGTGCTGTTCATAAATGAATCATTGTTTGATTTAGATGTTATTTCAAATATCTTCAGTCAATGGTGTGGCACTTGTTCGTGGATGCGTTTTCTGTTTTTGCTGAATCTTTTGGTCAGTGCTTTCTTAGTTTGCTTGTATTTGGTCCGTGCATTCTTATGCTTCAGCGAATTTGGAAAACAGACAAAAACAGAATGACAGTGAAAGTGCTAAAACAACAGACATCTCTAAAAACTACGTTAGCGTGATTGTCTAACTTTGAATTATGGATTAATGAACTTGGAAGTGTTGCAATATGATGACTGTGGCATCAGCAGAACCAATAAAAAAAGGAATCTTTATTTTATCTGAAGATATTATTTAGAGCTGAAATGATCTTTCATAAAGTGTTGAATACACAAAGTAAGAGCTCTGGAGCATTTACTTGTACCTTTTTCTTTATTAACTTTTCCAAAGCTGTTTTTAATGGCAAATGCTACGACAATACTTTTATTTACTTATTTACTGAAGTAAATTTACTTCCTATTTACTTACAGCTGCTGACTAAGGTCCTTGAGGACCAGGTACAAATTTATGTGTGAACAGGAATTTAAACATATCTCTTCTTGCATAAACTTCTCTTATGTTCCCTTAAACTTCTCTTCTGTGTTCTCTCCCTCACCTGCCTCCATGTTTCCCTGTCACACTTTGCCTCTTCGTATCTTGTTCTCACAGTTTGCAGTTTCATCTTTCTCCCACACTTGGTCCCAATCCACACCCCTCACTTACACACAAGCACACACGCGCACTCACTCACACACACACTCCCTCCCTCTCTCATTGGTTGTCTTTGCTCCACAGGTAGCAAGTCTTTAGCGGCTGCTTGCAGTTCTCCCAACCTGCCGTCATTATGCACAATAGCCTTAGGTATAAAACTCAGGCCTCATAACTCACGCCCCGCGTGCGTAAATTCCCGTGCAAACACAGTCAAAGCAAAAACACATTTCCTGCTGTCGCCAACATCTCCGGCAAAGAATTAATCAAGCGTTCATCCATTTAGGCTCTTTGCATACCCTTTCCGTCAGAACACAGAATGCTAAGAGAGTTGCGAGTTCTTCTCAGGCGATCGTTTCGCCACCCTGATGAATCCATCAAGCGAGGTTTGATTTATACATCTGTCTGTGATCACAGCGGTACAGCTACAGTAAATGGGGTGGCAAGGAGCGAGCTGACACCACCCTGCTCAAACACACACATGCAAATGCACGCACACATGTGCAACATATACACATGCACTGCTGAACTCACACACACACATGCATGTGTTCACATACTAACAGCCATTCGGTCTTGTTCACACACTCCTGCTCACACACACGTACACAAGAGTATTAGTGCTTACAAAGTTTTGGGAGAGACAGAGGGAAAAGGGGAGGGTGGTATAAAAGTTTGCAGAGAAAGAAACCCAAATGTCTTTCTTTCTGTCTATCTCATTTGGACCTTCTCCACATGCTTCATTCACTCAGCTCTAAGTGCAGGGATTTGGGGGCCCGAGATGCAAGCACTGAGTCTATAAATGTTTTGTTTTGTTTATTTGTTTGCCCTTAAAGCCCAAGGAAGCCACAGGGGGAGGATGAAAATGGAGGAGAAGAGAGAATCAGAAGGTTCTTTCTTCAAAAAGATGAAGAAAGAGCAAGATACTGAAGATAGAGATAATGACTGCCTTGTGCGTCAGTTTTCCAAACTTGTTTAAATGAATAGCATACACATTTGTAGATGAAACAAACAATATCCTGTGTGTTGCATCCAAACAAAATTAAATCTAAATATTTCATGGGCCACATAAAGGCAGTATCAGAATCCCGTAAATGTGTTTATACCATAAGTGTACTATATCCGAAGCCTCAACCCAACACTGAGTTAGAAAATAGCATCAACGAATCCCAGGCAGCTGTCAATGGACTATAAAAGTAGTATTGGAACATTTGATGATAATAATAATATATTTGGAGTACCGCCGCACAGTTTAACATGTTCACAGCAGTATGTGCTTTATGAATCGCTGCGGAACAAGAAAGAAGGAAGCAGAAACTCAGAGAGTAATAAAAAAGAGAGGGATAAAGGGGAGGGGGCACCCTGGCTTCCTGGTCTTCAATCTTAGTCCCTGGGAGGCCCACCCTGCACCTGCTGTCTCCTAGTGCCTCTCATCAGAAAGGCATTTACTGAGTGCCGTGGCTGCGGGCCCCTTCATTAGCAAGCATAATTATTTGTGCAAGTGGCGTAGGGCAAAACTGGCCCTGCATAAACAAACAGAAGGGCCAGAGGACTGTGAACAAACAACGCATTAGAGACAATCAACGTCGGCAAAAAGAAACCTAAAGCATAATTCAGATGGAGAGATGGACACAAGAAGACTTTGAATGAAAAGACAATAAGGAAACAAGATCCAAAATAATGTTGTATGCATTATTGTATTAGCACATGTTGGACTCTAGCATTGGGGACATTGCTTCTCTGCTCTTTGCAGGTGATGTGTTTCTGTTATCGTCATCAGACCGCGGCTTTCAGGATACACCGAGAGGGATTACAGTCAAGTGTGATGCAGCCACTATGAGAGACAGCATTTCCAAGTCTGTTGACAGACGGTGGATTGCATCCTCCAGGATTGTGAGTGGGCTTGCACCCCAAATGAAGGTCTTCCTCATGAAAATGGAGCGAAAGATTAACAGATGGATCGTTGAAGCATCAGTAGTAATGCACTGAAAATAGAACTGTGCCGAAAGATAAAGTTACTTTCCGGCACTCATCTATTGCCATGAGCTTCGGAGAGTAACCGAAAGAATGAGCCTGTGTGAACACTAGCAGCCTAAATGAGCTTCCTCTGTTGAGGCTCAGGCTTGAAACAGGATAAGGAGGTCAAATATCTGGAGGTTCTTCAAGTTTTTACAGGCACATCCACCTAGAACGAGATGCATAACATGCGGCAGACATCCTAGATTGGGACCACCTTGGGATCCACCAAGAGGAGTGGCAAAACTTTGCTGGTGAGATGGACAAACTTGCTCAACCTGCTGCCACAGGAATCCGGCTGAGTGTAAGTGGGAGAAAATGGATGGATGGATATACTGAGATGTGCACAATCACAAACACACACAGCCACATTTGGCCATGCTCACACAGACCAAAAGATGATTGATTTTGTTTACAACGCAGAGAAAACAAACATCATTAAAATTATTATTGTCTTGTTGGAACACTGAATTAGTGTGTGTTTATGGGAGAGGTCAAAATGCCCCTCTCTACTATCTCGTGTACAGATAGCAGAGGAAATAGTTTGAAAAAGAGAACACACAAAGAACCATAAAACATACTGTAGCACTTAGATGTCCATATTAACACAAGCTAAAAACACATTATTCACATATTCAAAGCTGTGTCTGTGTGGCTGTGGGCTCCTGTCCTTCCCACAGTTCATCAACTCCACAGCATGACAACGCTTCATCCGACCGAAGCTTCATCTGCCAGCGCTAATTTTCTGAGCTGTGAAAAACTGAAACACACACTTACTGGCATGCAGTGTAGGACCATCATGGCCAGCAAAGCCTTCTCTGCTGGCCTAAACGTTATTAAAATAACTGACTTACATTTTAATATTTTCCCATTTATCTTATTAAATTATTCCCAATAGGCTATTCTTTTCATTTTATGGCTTAGCTTGTATTTATACAGTCTATGGTCTCTCAGCTGCGGTGCTTCTCGTAGTGTAACTTTGCATTAGAGCTTTTATCCAATCATATTTCAGCCATCGTGTGTTGTCAAAGTCAAATAAATCTATCTGGGCCGTCACAAATCGCAAGCAGCTGAAGCTTGAACCACATCGTAATGACGCTGTTTCTTTAAAGGTGCCATGTGTAAGAATTGAGGTAAAAATATCCAAAAAATGAGCTACACACATCAAAAGAATGAGAAGAATTAAGGGCGATGATGCCATTAAAAAAATGACAAGGTATAGTGCTGCAGAGATATCAACCTGAATTAGCATGCTAAATTACTAGCTACAGCCCGACAGGTGTCGTAATACCAGTTTCGGCCATGGGAGGCGGTATGCGGGCAACATAAACTGCAATTCACGAATAACTCGCACGGCTTGTGGGCGTACTTGAACCTGATGTCAATTGTGTGGAAAGTACAGCCCACTACTAGGCCTACATTTCAGTTCAGGGAAGAAAGCGGAAGAATGGCTGAAGCCCTTGGCAAGAGACCCTTACCACCACCACAACCACCCGCTGCAGGGAAAAAAACGCGCTCGGAAGCACAAATAAAATTGGATAAAAAAAAAAAAGGAACAGAACCCGAGTGAATATTGGCACTGCTTTCCATCGCTGGAGACAACTGATGGACATGAAAGAAATGAGGTTCGACTCCGAACTTGCAACATT
>JASGAT010381253.1:0-12881 GCA_030220025.1 Chelon auratus
AAGACAGACTGGCTGATTGTTTGGGTGTCTGGGCCTCTGCTGGGTCAACGTGCCGAATTCAAGAAAAACACATTTTCACTTGTTATGTACAGTAAATATTACAGTAAAATCAACTGAGCTCAGTCAGTTTTAACACCTAATTTTCATGTCAGATCATGTTCCTGTGCCCGAGGCCATTCCTGTCCCCTGTATTTTCAATCCGACGCATGCAAACACACAAGTCCCACTACTTTAGATTGACTCAGTCTTATTCATCAAGTAACAAGCCGTTTGCCGATATCATTTGCATAGAGACCCTGTTTAATCAATATGATTAAGAAGCTCCTCCACTGGTGATTAGACAGATCTGAGATTTGTTAAATACTTAGCCTCGTTTTAAGTTTCTTCCGTTAGTTGCTCCTTGATCTTGTTAATGATTAAAGGCTATCAAGCACTTTTGAGTTATGATTTTAATTTGAATAAATAAACATTGCTTATTAGACCCATTTGTGTAGCTGTGCATTTGCTGTTCATTGTACAAGAGGGGCGCCACTTTTATCATCCCTTTCAAGTATTGTATCTTGAGGCTGTTTGAAGCTGCTTCAAAGGGTCACCGCTCGTCCTGAATTCAATCTGTTCAAAGTGACACCCAAGAGTGTCTTTCAGGGGCTAAAAATAGAGTGCATCAGAATAAATACACCTCTAAAATACTACTAAATGGTTTTCACTTCCTCCCACGGTTTGTTGTGTATGCTAACCCAGTCCACATCAGCTCATATGTAGTAGCTTAATAATTATTTATCCATCTACCTACACTAAATATAAGTGCTCGTTACTACCATGAAAAAAATACTGCTTCTCTATAGAAACTGTAGAATAATCGGCCTCAGTGGTAGAGTGAAAGAACTAAAACAGGCTACACAATAAATAAATAGGCCTGTTTTTATAAACAAGACCAAATGAACTTGAGAAATAACTTGGGTGGGACTTCATTTGTCATCTGAATCTGAATCATCCACAGGTGACATGCTTTCTAAATGTGGGGTCAAACTGCAATCTTGAGATCATCTCCCTCCCTCTCTCTCTCTCTCTCTCTCTGAAATAGCCTGACAAAGTACAAGCAGCTTCACTACAGATGAAATGGATGGTTTTTAAATGCTCCTCAGTTGCTTTCAAGGTTTCACAGATTCTCTACAAAAACTGATTCCTACTATTTGTACTACTACTCTTATATTTCCTGGGAACAGATATTTGTAGTGATCCTGTCCACTAATGTTTCAGTTCGTACTATTATTTCTCAGCGCAATGAATGTTGCTGAAAAAGACCAATGAATACCAACAGGTAACATATGACAGCATTATCAAAAGCAGACCTGATAATTTTGAATAATATTCCCAGCTCTTTTTTAATTCACAAGGGGATTAAGCTCTCAGGGATTTGCTCCTTTTGAAATTTTAATTTTCTGCTTTTGTAGACAAGAAAGAAAAATTAACCCGCGTTGGATAATCGACCTCATTTCTTATTCAAGTTCTCCACCAGCTGCTGCAAATCCAGGTGTTTCTGCTCCTGAAGTCACTTCATGTTTTTGGCCACGGGCCTAATGTGCTCATTGTTCCGATCGCGTGGAGGCAGACGCTGTAGCCTCGCTGCAGGTGACACAGGCGGTCAATAGAATACGGTGATTATACACACAAATATGTTTTTGTGTTTTTTTTTTTTTTGCAGAAAATATGGTTGAAGATGTGAATAAACAGTATCTCAGTAGCTCTAAACCTAACTATCCATCTCCCAATCACCCCACTTCCCCACCCTTAAGCTGACTGTATTTATGCCTTAGTAAAAATCTTGTCACTTTCCTCAGACGGTCCTTTTTTTTTGAAATGGTAGCACTGACAGCCCGAGAGGCTTCAACCATATGAGGGCATGTCTGGAAGCTTATTTGAACTAAATAGGAGAAATAAAGGAACAAAGGAAGACTGCAAGGGAGAGGTGGCATGAGCTATGACATAATGTTGTGAGGCAGAGCTGCGTCTGCTGGGACTTCCATGATGCCTCTCGGCTCCTGGTAAACACACTGCTAACAGCTAGGTGAGGCAGCAGCTAAAAATAGCTCTCGCTGTACCCACCACACCCACCCACCGTGTGCTGAACACACAGAAACAAACACACGGTCATGCATAAATGTATGCAGTAGCACATGCATGCAAGCAGCCACACTCATGCATAAACAAACACAGGAAGGTGCACACGCTACCACAGTGACATGCTTCTCCTCTCTTTTCCCCGTGTCTTCCTCCCTTTACCCTCTCTATGTCTCTCCATTGTGCTCCCTCTCTGCCTTCATTGCCTCTTGGCAGCACTGCTCCTTCTCCATCTTATCATATGCTCTCTAACAGATGGTGGACTTGAAAATTACCGAACAGGCTAAACAGTAAGCAAACGAAAAATCCTCTGTAAGCCCTTCTCCTCACACATATGCTTTTGCCAGCTCTGAGTCTGACAACTCTTTTCAGGTTCTCAGGTTTGATTTATTTATTTTTTTACAGAGGGCATGTTAGGAAGGGTTGAGGTAATGGCACTCTCACTTTCATAAATGAAAGATTACAGATATGTTATATCCCTTCCATAATCTCAGTGCTCTGCTTTCGCCCAGAGCACCCGAACCAATTACAGTGCCAGCAGATTTTAATGAATCCTTTCATTAGAATGAAGCATCCTGATCAAAATGCAGTTTGGGAGCTAAATCCTGCACCTCATTACCAACCAGAATAGTACACTCTCTCCTGCCCTCATTTTCAGCCCCTTCTTCTCCTTCATTTTCCACATGCAGCCCTCCTCCTCCTCTTCCTCTTTTTCTCCGTTTCCACTACTGTAATTAATGTCCTATTTCTGCCTTCAATAGTAATATAACAAAGAGAAGCATGGATTAAAAAATACACAAATATTCTCGGTATAATGGTGATGGTGATAAATTTAAAGTAGAAAGAATAAAACCTTCACAGTTTTATTCATAACTATCATCAAGCATGTAATATAATGGCAACACATCTAGTATTTATCACAACCAATTAAAGACATCTCAGTCTTCAATAATATTAAAACATTCATGTATTGGTGTAATTAAGGAAACAATACACAAAATACAAGCATAAACGAATATCAAAAAAGAATTTCTATGTTGATGCCAATTCAGTGCATCTCAGTTGGCATGATCATTGTTTAAAGGGTCTGTGTAGGCTTAAATTGACAACTGCCAGCCAATCAGAAACAAGTATTATAAGGAGAATAATCCTCACCAGGTTTTAATTATTATGGACAAAACAGCTCCTGCTGCTTCAGGGGAAATCAGGATTTATTTTAGGAAAGAAAAATGCAGTATTTAACTTGGATAAGACATGGTCAGTATATGCTTAAACACAAGAGCTGACACATGAGGAATTAATAATGCAGGTTTGAACTACATGAATACTGTAACAACTATATTTATTTAAAGATGAATGTTAAAGTCATGGGAAAGATGACTGCTGTGTTGGAGGGTTTCAGAGACACCTTTTAATATAAGAACAGAGGACGGGGAATTACTTGTGGAGCCATTGATATGGCTATTCACACTGTGGCGTATCTGCCTCAGTTGATGGAGAGCGAGCCTGTCTCCACCCCCACGAAGGGAGAGACTCTACATCATCATTGCAACATAAATAATGGCTCCTGTCAGACTTGAGGTGTGAATCTTCCCCCAAACACATTATTCACACCTGCTCCTATTTTTGCTTTCCTCCTTTCCACTTAAAATCTCTCAAACATTTTTCTTTCCCCTTCTTCCACCATCTCCATCTCCTCCTCGGTTCTCCCCTTGCTCCCAAATCTCCTTGATTTTCTCCCCTGAAGCTGTGTGACAATTAATGAGGCTATATTTCATAATTAGGGCAAAAATAATGTTTTGTCTCTTCTCCTATCTCTTGTGCTCTCAAATCGTAATGAAGCTCCCGCAGAGCGAAGCTCACCATCTGAACAGAAAATGATTTTTTAATTACTTCTATGTGGACAAATTCAAAGTGACACCTCTGGTTTCAGTTGAACAAATGTGATCTATCTCTTAGCTCCCCCAAGAACTGGAACCTCATGTCCCAAGTGCAGAAAAGATCTACTCGTCTGTATCTGTATTCCTCCAGGTGAGGCTTTACTGTCTTTTTATTCTCATTATATATCCTCCATTTCTCTCTAGCATGTTTACTTCCTCTCTTAATTCTTCTTAATTCCCTGTCACCCTCTCCTCTACCAACCTTCACAAACCTCCAGACAGATATATTTCATAATTACAGCAAAAATAATGACTCTTTTTGTGTCAGTCCCAGGGTGTGAGCTTGTCTCNCCCAGTAACTATGAAACACACATCTTAAATTACACATGAGAAATGGCAGGGGTGTGTGCTCCCTTGGTGTTTGTTTTGCCAAAGGCTGCCTGGCCTATAAATCCACTGTGATAACTCTATACATAAACACACATCTATCTTGATACATATGCGCGGATATTTAATGTGCATGCAGACAAATGGGACCATGTATGAAGGAGAGAAAGGGAGCTGGTCAAGTACACCAACATACAAGCAAGGAAAACATCTATCATTCCTTTTTGTGAATGAGTGCTTATGTGTAAATGGCAAAGAAACACTTTACGCCCACAACAATCGCAAAAAAAATCAATTACCTATAAAAAAAACTACAGTGAATGAGCATGCTGCACCATATTAACAAATGGATATCTAAACAGATCAAAATGATTGATGGGTTTTAACAGAGACGTCAAAGGTTTATGGGAGTTGTAGTTGCTATGCTCTTACATAATTATACCATCAAAATGAATGAGCAGCTGCTCTGCCAGTTGATTTAGAGTGTAGCATCAGTAAAATCAGATGATTGAAAACAAAATATAGTTGAAAAGTTTGAAGCTTTTCAAATATTCTTATGTCTGACTGACTTTTTCTCGCACGATTAGATTAAAGAAAGAAATCTATCCAAATGCAACTGAGAAATAGAGGCTAGTTGAAAATGGGTCACAGCTTTAACTTTCTCCATCAATTATATTTTGTTAACCAGTCTAACTGTACACTGTCCTTCCCTCCACTCACAACACCATCCTCCTCTCCCTCTGCTCTCTACCCTCCATCATCTTCAGTGAGTTTATGTTTCCTGTTACTCGTGATCTTTGATCTGTTATCTACTTTAGGCCCTGAGGTTTATATCAAGAGGACACTCAAATCTTATTTCATCTGGGCTCACCCGGGCTCAAATGACCATTAAATCTTATTTTCTCATCCCCTGATGGCCGCTAACCGAGTTTACCCGCCTACTACCAGGAACGAGAAGGGTTTTCCAAAACCGTAACCCCTAAAGCCAGGTCGACAACAGCTGCAAACAGAAAACAACATGTACATCATTTGTGATCTGAAATGACACTTCAGATTTGAAGTAACGTCTCTAACCATTTATTATTATCCTCATACTACATTGTTGCTGAAATAAAGCCAAGTCATGCATGTGACGTAATCATGAACCCTGAGGGCTCAATCATTTTCTTTCATGCTAACTCTATCCTGGAGAGATCTCTAAAAATGATCTCTCATATAAGAGCTGCAAATAAAACCTAGCGTGAAAGAATAAGCATAGGATATCTTTTACTGACACAAAGGATGTTCCCCCATCAGCCACATTTAGATATGCTCCTTAAATCTTATTTCACCCGCATTGGTTGATAATAACTGGGTTTGCTGCTTCCAGGGAACAGTCGGAGCTTTCCTGGAAAGACACAACCTCTGTTACAGAGCTCTGATGTAGTCTTAGGTGTTCTTTCGAGATATAGTTGAAGTGTAAAATACTCCGTCACAATTCTGCCTTGAAGCTGTTTGGTTGCATCATGATGATAATTTATTTAGATAGATAGACAGATAGATACTTTATTTATCCGAGAGAAATCCGGTGTAACTAAAAAAAAAAAAAAAATACTCGCATGGTATATTAAACAGAGCCGTCTTTGTCTCCTTCTGTCGCCGAGGCCACCGAGCAGAAAAGTTAGCTTCCTGCGCTGACATGCAACCACAGTGGACCGTTGATGGTGTTGGGGCCACTCGGCGCAGTAATTACTGGAGGGAACCCCAAAGCACAAAGACCAAAGAGAATAGGGGAGAGTGAGAGTGTGACCAGCATGACACGCTGTTTCCTGCTGCTACTGCTGAACTCAGTCCTCTTCATAGAAATACACCGTTTAGAACATATCCTAGCCAACAGTAGTAAATGCACAAAAAATAATATTGTTTTTTGGGTCCTCTATACATACCAGTCGACAAATGAATGTACAGTTATTGCAGAGAGCATCACACAGTAGAGATTCACACACTAAATTACCCAAGCAGTGCTTGTAAGTGGATGGCAAATCACACATCCGCTATCAAAACTACCCTGTGGTTGCTCTGTTTAGTTTAACACCACCGCTAATCCGCATGAAAGTGTGCTTGAAAGCAAATCAAGACCACTTGAAAAAGAGGGCCTGGTATAGTATATATATGCAGCAGGTTCAGATTAAATATGAAAGCACCCTCAAAAATGTATTTCAGTGCAACGTGTTGACCTGCCGCCTGCTAGGAGTGGATCCGGTGCATATAGATAACTTGTGATCGAGACAGAGACAGCTACTGTGCACCGTCTGTGAGTTCTGTTTCTACGTCCCTCCTCCCGTTTCCAGGCTTTGTGTCGAGTCCAATAACGACCACATTGTTTCGGTGCCACAAGCATCACTGGTGGCTAAAGGCTTCACTCGCTCACGGTCACACAGAAACACAACAGAGCTTCCGACCGTCGCTAAGAGCAGGCTTGTAACTTTGCGTATCTGTGCTTTGTCAGAGAGTGCTTAAAGGACAGAGAGTGCGGTAGTTTGCTAGTTTATAGAGCCCGGCTGATGTGTGTGTGTGTGTGTGCGTGTGCCTAGTTGAAACATTTTGTGAGAGTGAGGTAGAGAGAGAGTTGGCCAAGGCAGTGGAAAATGTGCGAGCCAGGGATGATGACGTTGGCTGAGTGGAGAAGAACAAACTACTTCCTGAAAACCTATTCAACACTTTGACTAAACACTCTATCTAACAGGCCGTCTCCAGCTCTCTCTTTCTCTGGCTGCAGCTAAGACTTCCTGCTTTTAACTAGTTCATATGACAGAGCAACGTTTAACTTAATAGAAGGAAAAGGATCTGAGTTTTGTTATTGCTTCGGTTTTATTTTATGTATCCATTTATACTGTTGCATTCTAGGCTTGTCATCTTATTCAGTTCATCTCCAAAGTCTCACACACAGGGTCAGGTAATTAACATTCTGTAGATCTAAACTAGCTTTAATCTAATCAAACCACCCAGCCTCAATTTCTCCCATGGGTGTGCACAACACACAAACACGCAATTTACTCCTTTTTTTTTTTACATCCTTCACCCATTTTCCTCCTTCACAGAGTCTCCTCTTCGCCCCCTTTCACGCGTTTGTGATTTAACACACACAAAATGTTATCATCTTTGCTTAAGCTCTGTGACAGATCATAATTAGCGTGTTTTCATTTGTAATGACATTATCATATTCCTGTTGGGTGGATGGGTTTCTCTTCAGTCTTTATAACTGAATTCTACTGCTTTTTTTCCCCACAATAGCAATCAAAAACTTAATGAACAGAACCAAATAATAAGGAAGCAACATCTATAATCATGTAATTTAGAGCTGCAGGTCAGTATAATTCAGTTATGGCTTATTTACAGATTTCGAGCAACTTCCAGGCATGCATTTTTCAAATTACTGCTCATTAGTCAGTCAGAAAAATCAAATCTGGAAAACTTGGAAATGCAAACCAGTTCATCTTCTAGACAAGTCTCATGCACATAATGAAGACAAACAACTTCAACTTCTAGGAGACAGAGAGTGAACCTCCTCCTCCTCCTCCTCCTCTCGTATTCTATTCATGTTCAGCATCTGAACAGAAAAGTCAATTAATTAGTGCTAGACAATTTAGCACTTTATAGCAGCAGCACCATTTGAACTCTATGGAAAGAAACTGTAAAATGGTTTAAATGAAAATGTGAGAAAAAGCAAGCAGTGCAACTAGCTCGTCTCATCTTCTAGACTGTCCAGGCTGATCTGTGGCGTCTCACTGCGCTCTAATTCAGTCCTAAACTTGACATTATTGCACTCCTACAGTTGACAATTTCGTCATTAGAGGGAGTTTTTCATCCTGCTGTTGCTCTTGCTATTATTTCTACAGCGCTGACATGGTTTATTCATTCGTATTTTTTTTCTTGTGTTGCACTGAGAGTAGACAGCTGCAGTTGCCTGAGAAATAACTTCTGCCGGAGGGCTTCCCCTTGCTACTTAGTAAGAGAGAAGACTGAGAGCAGCGAGGATGGAGAGAGAAAAAAAGCATGAGGCGATGGGAAGAGGGAAAATGTTTCTGCAGCTTGGTTTAGTCCTCAAGAGACTAAACAGAACAACAAGACAGACACTCAACCACTTTGAGACACACAGATAGTGTCATACAAAGAGTAACACAGGAACAAGTGGCTCCGTTTTTGCTCTTGGACAAATTTTCCGGCTCATTGGGTCCTTTAAGAAATGACGGGCAGCAGCAGTTACAAGGGCCTGTCTGTAGCTAGAGCGACAATGAGACCCATAAACTCATAAAAGTCTATTTACGGTCCTATTTCTTTTGGCTCCTGTCCACTTGTGCTTCATATAAACTGGCAATTGAGGCCCTGAACATCCCCACAAGCCTATCTCATGTAGGTTCATTTCCAGGAGCTGAACCAATGTTGATTTTCTGAGTAACTCTTCTATAGTACGTGCTGAGAATCTGCTGGACTTTACTGTCGCCAGGAGTCATTGACATGTCGCACACATGGGACTTGAAGTCAGCTGTCGGTAACAGCTTGACACTGAGAGCAATATGTGGCTCTCAGTGTCAAAGGCATTAATATTGGTTCATTTGTGACGCCTGTTATTAGTGTTCATTGATGCTTGAAGTGGTTAGTCGTCATCTCCACTGAGCAGTTTACTGCTTCATGGCCCACATGAACTGCATCTTGGGCTTATAACAGCCTGCAGAGGACATCCTTTAACCTAGGTCACTGGAGTTGTGTTGTCAAACTCTGGGCCAATGGTCTGGAACTTCATTAGTCAGTTTAGGATATAAACTGTTTACACAAATTACTCAGTCCCACTTAATGTATTGGCCCAAGAGGATTCACAGTCCAAAGATGTCTAAGCAAGAAACTGGATTGCCTGGAATCCCAGACAATGACAGTGAAGGTTTCACTACAGCTGTATTTTAACCCCTTCATGCCTAGTGTCGCGAATTCGCGACTCACTGTTTCCGCTCAGACTGCAGCCGAAACAACGCATGTAATACTCCAATGTTGGTTTGTGCACATTCAAAAAATTCCTAGGAACCTTTTGCAAGCACTAGTTTCTCATAGGACCGGTCGGAGTGGTAAGCAAAAACACAAAAAAACGAAATTCTTTATATAATTGAAAAATCAATTCAGGGATTAAGGGGTTGACTTAAATTACAAATTAGACTGTGAGGCACAAAGAGGATGCTGCTGTCCTGTCCTCACACTGTGGTCATTCACAACTACCATTCTATAGTATATCATATCATATATTATATTCTAAACTTTGCGTGTGATAATCAATAAAACTGATACTTCTGCCATTTAGTATTTCACTTTCCTAACACTTGCAGACTTCTGGGAGGTCAGATGGTCAGTATCAATGCACCCATGGCAGAAAATATCCTCAGGGTTTCAGTTTTGAGTTTGGCAGCATCAGCATTTACAGCTGCCAAACAGTATCTTTTCATTTGACCCTCTCTGGTAAATGTTTGCGTCTTTTAGCTGTCACGGCTCAAGTTTGTAAAAAAAAAAATAAATAAATTACAGTTTCTGAAGGGAGTTTGTTTCAATATTTCACCGATGATACTTGCTCCTTGTTTGGCCTAACTTGTCTTCATCTCATTTGTTATTTCTTTCCAACACAGCCCTGTATGGATGCTATAATGGTTTACCTTCTATTATCAATTGTTCTGGTACTACTGGATTCTGCAAAACACAGCCAGATCTTATCATCTAGAAACACTTCATATCAATTTACTTATTATTATATTATATAAAGCCTGTTGTGCACGTTCACAGCTTATCTACCACATATAAATGGATGATTATGCCGTCAACTGCAACCAACATGCTCTGTCTTCTTCCATGAGGTGCTTCCTCGCCAGCTTATATGATATGTGTCACCGAAAACGCACCCTCGGAGGCAGAGCGAAGAGACGTGAGCTGAGTTTACACTGCACTGTCAGCACGCGAGCGCACACGGTCACACACTGGGGATCGGAGCGCCAGAGCTGTCATGGGGGTCAGTCGGGACGTGGAGACGTGCGATATCTTGACAGAGCTGAAGTGTTCACTGACATAGAAACACACGCAACACACTACCAGGCCTCACAGTCTGTCCTTGTGCCTTTGCGTAGCTCTAGCAGAAATACACTGGCCGACACATGCTATCAACAGCCTCTGATTCTTAATTTGTGTCTTGCTACACTGTAGACCATTTTTAAGGGCTTGTTTCTAGAGATAAAGATGACATTTGAGTTTACATAACTCACTCGGATTAAGATTGGAAACCTTCCCCATGATAGCTCCCATTGGGATGGATGGCGATGGTTGAAAGATTGTGTTTTAAGCATTTAAGAGGGTTGAACTGATTTGGTTTGATGGCTGTAACAAATATAAGATCTTACTAAGAGCTAAGAGCGGTATATAAAAGTAACCGAGTCACAATGAGCCACAAAGTGTGCTCCCATAGCCAGAATTGTAGTTTTCTTTCAAGGAAGTTAACTATTTAAACTATTAGCATTTAATTAGCATTTATTATTCTATTTTTAATACATTTTTATTAGTTTATTAGTTTATTAGTCTTAGGCGGAAGTGTTGCTTTTTTTCTGCTGATAGTGCCCGTATGATATTGTCTGGGATCATATGCTCTTTATTATTCATTGCATTAATATCACTGTATTTTATTTTAAATTTACTTTTTTTTAATTTGTCTTTTAGCTGCTTACAAATGTGTCCATCTGAAGATCAATAAAGCATAATCCAACTAATCTAAAATGTGGATAAAATATATGTTGGTACTTACCACTTAACCGTCCAGGTTAACAGACTGGTTGTTGACACCGTTAGGTTACCCCAATCTGTTAACCAAAAAAAGGACGGAGAAGACGGGTTCCGTCGTTTCCTGCGTCTCAGAAGTCCCCCGGGCTCAGGAATTGCTGCAGAACATGCCGAGGTATGTCCCTCACACGTCGCACGGCTCCGTAGCTCTAACACAGAACAATCACGTTAACCGTCATGAAAACGCAACGACACTTCAGATCACGCTGGAAACTGGTCACATGTCTTCTTGTTAACCATCCCACACCCTTTTTAAACCTGGCGATGCTGAAGTGGGAGAAACTCCGACACAAATACATGATGATACATCTTCTCAACCCACTGCTGTCCACATAGCTGTCCTCTCGACAAATTGCTACTGTTTTATTAAAGTATCAAACAACCTACATGAGCTCACCTTTTGACCAGACTTCAGTATCCTGATGCCGATCAGACATAACATTAGATCCCAAACTGATCAAATATCTGTGGGATGATCCACAGAGGCCCCTCCCCTCAACCCATAGGACCCAAAGGACCCCATTCTGTTGCCAGACACCACAGGACACCCTCAGCAGGCCCATGTCCATTCTCTGCTGAGTCACAACTGTTTTGGAGGCTCAAAGGAGACCTAGACGATATTAGGAAGGTGGTCATAATGTTATGCCTGATCGATGTACTTAAAGTTTATATTTACATATATTTTCATGTCAAATCGTAGCTAAAATTTTATTTGTGTAATGCACAGTACTGTTATTTTATAGACCTTTCTGATGGTGGACATTATGTCTTCTCAAACACAGGTGATAGCAATACTTAATTAAACATATCCTACTGCACTCATTATGTATGCTAGAATATATCACTCTGTGTGTGGTGGACTTAAACTTAAAATATTAAATCATTATATATTATTATTAAAATATTAAATTCGTGTTGTACTTATACTCTACCTGAGTACTGACAGCAATGAGGCGAGGTATTACTATTTTAGTGAAGTACTTCCGGTATTCGACAGGGGGAAAATGGCCGCCAGTAAAAAACGCTCAATTGAACGTTCAACTAAGCTAGCTAGCCTCTCTTACGTGCAGGACGCACTCACACTTAGCTTAATTTACAGCAGTCTAAACACGCTACCAAGCTTACCTTCTCTTCTGTCCGCCACCTCCTTTCCCTTTCCTCGTTTCATTTTTAAATTTGTAGCACTTTCAACTGTATTTTAGCGGGAAAACGCCTTCACACGTTCACGTCTCCCCAATCAGCGACGTCATCCGTAAGCGCGTTCAGGTGCAGACTAAACCAATCTCTCCTCAAAGGGGGGTGGCCTCCAACATTTTTTTTAGGGGGGTTCCGGTTTTATTAGCCGGTAACATGGTATACTTAAGCAATGTCAGGGGAAAAAATGCGTTCTTATTTATTTTTAAATAGGAGGAGGAGGCTTTTAAGCTTTTTCTGCCTTTTATATTTGTGTCTGTGAATAAGCTTCCCTTTCTAAATTATTAATACACAGCAGTGGTAAACTCTTAATAAGAAAACTACTTTTTCAACCAGAATAAAATACTAAAAGTGCCCTTTTTAGAGGAATGATTGGTCTCATTAAAACAGCACGGTGTTTTTATCCCACCTTGATCGCCTTTGTGCTGCTTAAAAATGTTACGTAGTGCGGCGGTC
>JASGAT010381254.1:0-15583 GCA_030220025.1 Chelon auratus
CAGATGTTTATCTGTTATGGGTCATTTTTAAAGGCAGTGACAAACACTGATATTGATGTCTTGTTGGGTACATGAGTCCCACTGATTGGTATACTGCCACCTAGCCTGGTGTAGCCAGACTAAGTCCTTATCAGAATACAAGTCCGGTAACACTCTATCGAGATTTCATTGTGGGCTGCAAATCAACCCATACAGTGAAAAAAAATACCTCTGCATGAAACTGGATAGTCCTGAAACCAATAATTGTAAAACTGTAAACTGTTAACCAGCTCACGCTCATAAAGCCCAGCAAAACTATTTGATTTTCTCTGAGGATCTTTGCCAGAGACTAATCAGTTCCCAGTGGAAGGCTTCCAGACCAGCAACCGTCGCAAAAGACTTGTAGACAGGAACCGAGTCCAGGCCTGATCCCAGGCTGATACCAACATACTTCTGCTTATAAACAGACACTTGCATACCTCCCTGTAAGTTGGGCATTTTGGTTTTATTAGAGCCCAACAAGTGAAGAACTGGTTTGATCCTTCACCTGTAGCGTGGAGCTGCACCAGAGAAGCTGCACATCATGTTATTTTCTTCTGGTAACTATCAGAATGTAAGCACATCTGCTAACTGAAGTCTGTGTGTGTGCTGGTGTGTGTGTGTGTGTGTGTGTGTGTGCTGGTGTGCTCTGAAGGAAAGCTGCAGTCTGATGTTTCTCTTGTCGGGATCCGACACAGGAAAGAAGAAGAAAACAGAGTGGGGAAAAATGAGGCCTCTCGTTTCTTAATTATTTAAATCAAACAATTAACTACGGCCGTCCTGGGAAAAGCTCTTTTATCCGCTCATCCAAAACAACAACAGCAGCCAGGGTGGAGACTGGAGGAGGACGGATCACATGGAAAACGGCAACCAATAGAGGAAAACACAGTCATTTTTCTGTCGTTGTGAATTATTAAACCAACTATTTTTGACTGCACAGGTGCTGTGCAGCTCGCACGCTTACGGCAGCCTTCAAAAAGCACCTCAGACGTTTTCTAAATCACTGCAACCTTTGCATTTCTGGTGCAAAATAGGTTGCAACTCTGCAGAGGTTTGTCATGCAAAACTTACACCACAGATGTTACGTAAACCTTGATGCATTTGATTCAAAGGAAACATCCTAAAATAAAACCACCATCCATAACTTTGCATGAAAACATCAACAAAAATAATAAGAATATGAAAGAATTAAAGAATGTGAAAATATAAAAATGAAATTAAGACCAGATTTTCTATCCAGGTCCTTAATGTTCTGTGTCTAGTTTGCATTCCATCACTTTGTCTCAGGAAAACCTGATACGCTGTTCACATTGATTACACGGTCAATTATATATAATTTATAGGCCTCAACTGGAGAGCCGCTCCACAATTAAACTTTGATGAAGCCATGTACTACATTCTTTGTTATAGACCAACATGCCAGCCACTGTCTGGTAGGCAAAGAAATATTTTAGAAGTATTTTCTATTATTATTTTTAAGTAAGTTTAAACCTAAAATATGTGGTCAAACACTTCAGACAGATTCAAATTTTTAAAAAATGGTATTTTAATTGAATTGTCTCTGTCACATTATTCTTATCATGAATGCATTTTCTTTTAATTTGGAAACTATTGTCATTCTAGTTTTTTATTTCCAGTTACTCTGTGTATCTTATTACTTAAGTTTCTCTTTAATTTGCTGTCATAGTATGTCATCTTCAAATTATTTTAATTGTTTCGTTTGGGTTTGAAGGTAACTATATTATTTTTTCCTAAATTATTAAATATTAATTATTAATATCACAAGAAATCAAAGACCATTTCTCAGAAATATTATCCATCCAACAGAAACGGTGCTAACGCCTCCAGGAGGAGACCTACATCTCCCCATTCGAGCCAAGAATGATGAAATTCTTGCACTGCCGCTCTAAATTTAAAAGCCACTTGCAAATTACGTCGACACCTCTTGCATTCGGCTGAAATCTGTGAAATCTACCACGCCGTCGTTTTCCAAGTGACTGGCTGGACTTTGCTTCGAGGGGCCCCCAGTGGTCGGTCCCCGGGCCTCTGCTTTAGACCTTTAGGGGCCTGTATTGGGTTGCTTCCGAGGGGATTCAGACCTGAGCTGCTGTTGTCCAACACAGAAGCAGCTTCTTAACAAACACACTCAAAAATCAATAGTATCATAACTGATGATATTTATTATTCATTAATAACAAGTTTATGGAGCCTGACCACCTGCTGAGCTGAGGAGGAGCAAATTACTGCAAAATATACATGTATGTATATATATATATATATGTACTTAAGTACATCCATATGGATTACAATGTGCAAAGAGAGAGAGACTTTTGTGGTTACCTGATTTTATCTCATGGCTCATGACTATACAAACTGAAGGTTTAAACCAGACCTTATGAAGACAAAGGTCTGCTTTAAACCTATAACAGTATAATCACTGCTGTGCTTCCATTCTAACAGAGCTCCTGCAGCTGTTAGTTAGTTACCAGCTTGTTCTTCTGTGTCAGAACGCTGTAAAAAGTGCGGCTGTGCAGATTTTGTAGTGAAGATTCATTCAGGGGCTATAGATAGATGCTTTTATTTTCCAGGAGATATTTAGAGCACATTACGTTCCCTTTACTCTGTATTCACTTTGTATTTATTTCACATCGGTCTTGGTCCACAATGCACAGCTCCCTCCAGCTCCTTCTGTGATTTTAGTTTTCTTTTTCAGCTACAGTTCATCATGTCAAGAGTCAGCGAGTATTCTGCACTTATGATAGGAGCTACATATTTTTGCAATAATTCTAATAATGAATGACTATTAATGCCGTAAGGTGTTTAATATTGGATTGTGGTGTTTTGTTCCTTTAGAATAAAGCCTCACAGCGGATGTACAATTTAAAAAACGCACTCCTACATGAGGTTAAATGCTATTTTCTTCTCATCTCCTAATTGTACAAGAGTTTAACCTTGAATCTGCAAGTTTACCAGGAGACAGAGCGGTCCAGTGAGAAGCTGATGGGAAGTGAGTGAACACACTGTTGTGTTTCAAGGCCAGAAACATCTAAATGTGCTGCTGGATTCTAATATAAGCAGGTTTCCTGTGTGTTTAGGAAGAAATGAATCTAATTTCCAAAGAATCTTTTGTAAATTTGAGATTTCTTTACAAATTCACAAGTGCTGCTTTTTTAAAGGCAGATTCCAGATTTTTTTTTTTATCACTAAACTAACACACAAATATAGAATTTACTGTTTATTCCACTGAATTTCATTCCTGATATTTTAATTATTGCTTTAAGTTGAATCCAGAACTTTATCTTGGGGAGCTAGATTTAGAAAAAGTAAAATTGGAAATACTATATTTGTCTGTGTAAACAGACCTGTGCAAAGTTTTGCTCTTAATCTTAAATCTTCTGAAACTTTTTTTCCCTAAGATAATTCCTTCTTTACTTTTCTAACTCTGAGCATGAATTGACTTTTCATTGGCCCCGCCCTCCCTCCCACGTTTCAGCGGATTTTTCAGAGAGAAACCTCTGGTCAAACTAAAAGCCTCAGACAGGAGGCCCGTCTGCATATTTCTTGTTGTGATAGAGCCGCGTGGTCTTCATGCCCGGCGAGCTTGATCGATACCGGAGTCACTCAAGTATCAAGTCCTATTCATCACCGCTGGGAAGCAGCTTTTAGACGGACGGACCTCCTTCACCTCCAGGCTTCTCCTGTTTCAGAGCAGCAGCTGCTCGTGTCTCTGCGCAAACGCACAGACTGCATCCAAGAGACGGAAACAGAGAGGCTGCTGTTCAAAGCTCATATTGCTCCCATCCAATAAATCTATCTTTAACAATAAAATAAAATAAAACAAACACTATTAACACCTCTGCCAGGACAGGAAACACATCACCTCATCTGCGGTGGAATCTGCGCAATTTCCACACAACGAAAAGATTGTTTTACCAACATCTCCTTAAAAGTGGCGCAATGTTGCATCAAATGGAAATAAACATATGTATTTTTTATTTTATACTCCGCTTTAGGGGCAGGGCTTTTGAAAGCAAACGCTTTTATGTCTATTTCGATTAGAAAATGAAAGGCTTTCAGAGAATCAAGTAAAACGTGCACGGTTTATTTCAGCTTCTGTCGCTTACACAGACACATTTAAAGCACACTTTCACAAATGAAATATGTTCTTTTTTTCCTTCTCAGAAAAATAAATTAAGTTCAAATAAATATTAAGGGGGATAAAAAGGAAAATAATTTAAGAAAGAAATCTCAGGAGTGTTTGGAAAAAAAATAATATGTATAAATAAGGCCGACTATTTCCCTTCATCAGAATATCTACAAAGTGCGCTCCACAAAGGTGTCAGTGACGAGAATAAGAAGAAGAAAGTTTTTGGGGGGTGGACACAGAAAAAAGAGAATAATAATAATAATAATAATTTGATTGTCAAAGCATCATTGCAGTGAACATACAACAGGTTTACACATCAGTGAGTCTTCTAGGCCTAATTCATCATTAACCCAGTGGCAAAAGAAAAAAAAACACAATAAATCAATTTAAAAATAAAATAAATAAAAATATCCTAGTCGTTTTTTTTGTTTTGTTTTTTAAATCACCATGAACGTGCCAACACTTGCGTAATGAGGTAGACACACAGCTATACCGTGTGAATGTGTGTATTCGTGCCCGTGTTAGTGTTTGTGTAGTGTGTGTGTTTCTTCTTATTGCAATGCATTCACTTTGAGGGGGAGGGGGGTGGGGGTGGGACGGGTGGGACGGGGATGGGATGGGGGGGTTAATTTTGATATTTTTGGAGCCTTGACGCACAGAACACACTCCTCTCCCCCTCTGCTTAGGAGTAAACCATGCAGCGGATTACAGTTCTTCAGTAATTGCTCGTTTGGTCTGATCTGNCCCCCACCCCCTTAGAAAAAAAGACAAAAATAATAATAAAAATAAACAAATAAATAAAAGAAGAAGTTCCATAAAGAAACAAACACCTGGGAGAAAAGACAGAAAATTCAATACATTTCAATGAGCTTTTCCACACACGGAGGTGCAATATATTCACAAATATGTACACTGATAAATATAAAAAAGCTATTCCGGATAAGGAGGATAATAACCAGTCCTCGGTTCCCGTCATTTTTAATTTAATTTTTTTTTTTTGTACAATAATTGCCATATGAATGAGCATCGTCCCCCTTCCTTCCTTCCTTCCTCCTCCCCCCTCTCTCTCTCTCTCTCTCTGGTGATCACTTTCTCCCTCTAAGAACATCGGGCTTATTCTGTGGAGAAACATAAAGATTTTAGGACATTTTTTTCTATTTCTTTTTCTGTTTAAATCTCCCAGTCCCTGTGCTCCGTCTCCACTGTCAGAATAAAAGTAGGTACACCGTTGTATCCAAAATGTTTGCATTTTTTTTTCTTTTTTATATCGCAGCGTGAGGTTGAACCTTTTTTTTTTAATAATAAAAACTGATTCCTGTCATCGTGTGTCCCACACCCCCGGGCCTATCAGTGTCTCTAAAATACAGCTTGAACACTCCAGAGACCGAAACACTGCCTTTAGCCTGTTTAGGTTATTTTCTGTGAGATCGTTTCCACACCTGGAGTGCAGGCTGCTGCACAAAGCTGCTCTCCTTTAAACAAAAAAAGACATTTGATCCATTATTCTGTCAATAAATAAACACATTACATTTTCATTAAATAATTTAAAAACCAGTAACAACAAGTCCACCCTAAGGCCTGGTGAGAGATTGAGTATTTTTTGTTCTCCTAAGTGCGCACCTATGGAACACGGCTGTGCGTCAAACCGAGGCCGTCCCATTTGCAGAAGGCACAGCGGTGTACCTTGTTTATCTGACAGTGTGCAGCAGCAGCAGCAGCTTGTCTCTGATTTGTCTTTGTGTGTATAAACGGGGCAGAGACCCGCGGCTTTGCTGTCCTTAATGCGTCGCAGAGAACTTCATTCGTTTCTGCTTTTGCCTCTGATTGCAAAACCAAACCCGGACCACGTTCTTTTTAAGGTCCAGCTTCTCGGCGATCGCGGCGATCTTCTCCGACGAGGGCCTCGGCTGCACGGCGAAGTAAGCCTCCAGGGAGCGCTTCTCCGGGGCAGCGATAGACGTGCGTTTCCTCTTTTTGTCGCCCCCGTTGAAGATCTCCGGCTTGGACATCTTCTCCCTCTGCGCCCGCTCCGCCTCCTCCAGCCAGGCCTCCAGGATCGGCTTCAGGGCGACCATGTTGTTGTGCGACAGAGTCAGGGACTCGAACCTGCAGATGGTGCTCTGGCTCAGACATCCAACCCCGGGGATCTTGAGGTTGGCCAGGGCCGCCCCCACGTCCGCCTGGGTCACCCCAAGTTTGATCCGCCTTTGTTTGAACCTTTCAGCGAACGACTCCAGCTCACGAGGATCAGGCTCCGACTCGCCGCCGGAGCCCCCCAGGGAACTGTGGGAGCCCAGCCCGTGCGGATGCATGTTCATGGACTGTTGATGGTGGTGGTGCTGCATGTGGTTGATGGCTGACATGTGGGCGGCGTGAGCTGTGTGCGAGGCCGTGGAGCAGACATCCGAGCCGGGCATGCCTCCGAGGGAAATGCCCGGTAGGTGGTCCAGCAGATCCCCCTCCAAGCCCTGTGACGGCTGGTGGTGGCCCGGGTGGTGGTGGTGCGAGGTGAGCACCGATGGGTGGTGCAGGTGCGCGGAGGAGGAGGTCGGGGTGCATGTCATGCTGGTCATTGTGGTCATGGTGTGGTAGGTCGCGTCTGGCTTGAAAGGGTGACTCTTCTGAGCCACAATGTCCACAGCAGCCAGAGCCTCGGCTCTCTGCAGCAACGTCTCATCGAAGCCCGCGAAGATGTTGCCTTGAAGCTGCGTGAGGAGCAGAGTGAGGCCGGTTAGAGGAAGAAACCTGACCGAGACAGAGCTATCAGCTGAACCCACTGATCAATATTAGAATTTAGTCACTAGAGTGCGTATTACTCTGGCGTAAAACATCCTTTTACGCATGAGTCATTAAGTTCATTATTACGCATAAAGAACAGGAAATAAAGCATTTCATTTTTGTTAAACTTATTTTGAATTAAATTAAACAAATGATTCGTTTTCTTCTCCAAAGCTCTATGCAAAAAAATAAAACGTATTGATAAAAGTTAGTTTTCATTTTTAAAATACAAATCACAGACATCTGTTACATAATTGATAGATTTTCATGAACTCTTTTATATTTCCAACCTTCTAAGACTAATAACTTAAACCGTGTCCAGTATATAAGATGTTATATGTTTTCTATAACTCCAGAGTTAAAATGTTATGTGCCAAAACTGAAATAAACCGTTTCCTCTTAAAAGGAGCGGAAACTAACACAACCTGGACACGAGTGGACCTCACCAACTCAGAGGAAGTGTGTCAGCGTGGAAGGATATTCATTTAAAATTAATATTTACGATCTCCTGAATAATTTCTGCGGACAATGAAATGAGACGGGTGTGAGTTTGAATATGAATGGGGACAATATAAGATAACACGCGCTTGGAGAGTCCACGCAGCCCCCTGCTTTCATCTCCTTCTCCATCTTTTATCTCCGCTCACTTTTCACGGGATCACTCGCTCACACTCGCGCGCAGAATTTGGCTTTTACGCACCGAGTTTCTGTTCCAGGAAACAATCCGCCCGTCCTGTGTTCTGATCTCGTTGTGCTGCTGATAAATCCAAATCGCGAGTGTCAGTTTATTCTTTTTACAGATTATTTTCACAGCAGTTTCCAAACAGGGCGCCAAGATTGCTCTTTGGTTTCTGGTGATTAAATAAAACCAGTATATGGTGGAGAAATATGACGTGTTGATTTATTTTTATTTTAGATTAGATTTTTTTATTTATTTCTTTATGTTTAAAAAGTAGGTTTATTAGAATCTTTTATTTTTAGAAATTAATTTGGAAACAATATTTAAACTGAAACACATTGAGGCAGATTTTAGTGAGATACACCTGCGTGTCTGTGTCTTTGTTTAAAAATTTAAAGATTTGCCGAAGGAAAATAAAGTACATTTTTTGAGCTATTTCACACTTTTTAACCCATCTTTCAGATATTTTGGGTCTGGGAACTTATCGACCACAAAAATACACAGATAATCAGAGGACCGTGGACTCACCGACGGTGTGGGCAGGCAGGCTCTGCGGATGGCCTCCGAGCTGGAGTGAAGAGGGGTATATTTGGGTTCGTGGAGGATGGGGTGCATACTGAAAGGCTGTTTGCTGTTCATCGACATCATGATTGCAGAAGTGAGGGAGGGTCGTTGTCCGTCGTCCTCGTTCGGCTCCGTGTTGGTAGTTTTCTACAAAGAAACGCCTCAAAGAGGAATCACAACCTGCCGGACGCAGACGCTCTGGATGAAAAGTCTTTTTGTTGTTGTTTTTTGGGCCGTGTGTCACAGGTGCCAGCCGCTTTAAAAAAAAAAAAAAAGAAACTTGAAAACGACGAGGAGAGGTAAGTCCCGGACTCCTGCGGATCTTCTGTCTCCTCTCCGGCTCTAAATGACTTCTATAATAAAGGATGCTGCTTGCCTCCGGCGCCTATATTGGACCGCTGCCTCGCAGGCTGCACCTCATTGGAGGAGCTCAACTCCCTCCCGCTGGACGCCTCCGCCAATCAGGTGGAGAGAACTATGTGTAGCCACGCCCCTAAAGCGTGCCCGGCTCGCTGGAAAGGATTGTGGATGCACTGCTAAAAAAATATTTGTTGAAATATCTAAAAAAAAAAAGCGGGCCACTAAGAATATACATTTCAAATAAATAATTAATAATTGGAGTATTTCTGGAAAGAATATAATAAAATGGTCAATAAAATATTATTGGATAAATCTTGCACTTTGAACCATTTCAACTCCAGGGCCCATATTTCTAAAGATTCAAAGAATCCTCTCAGAGAGCTGCTAACTCAGCCTAAACACTCCCAGCAAGGAGTCTTAGCTTAGGAGTGATTCCAGAACATTCCCAGAGAACAAGGAGATCAAGGATTGGACAGAACTCTGATTGGTTGATGCTAAAAGCTAGAGAAAAATACACTTTTGGTGATAATGGGCCTAGAATGGAGCGTCACATCAATAGACTTAATCATAGAATCTAATCTCTATGAAGACTGTGGAATTATAAATAATATTTGACATAAAAATAAATAAATCATAAGCTATACTTTAAAATGATCCATATAATGTGTAATTAAACTGAGGCCCACTACCACAGTATCCACATGCTGATAGTTGTATTTATCTGCTTCCATTCATTTACCATGCTGGTCATTTTTCATCATCTGGTATTAACGAGGGTAAAATGTCTCAGCTCTCATCAGTTTCTGTGATTGCTAACCGACCTAGAAGAAGCAGCGTTGGTTGCCGTTCAAATCTTCCATAAACCAAAACAGCAACGGAGAAGGAAAGAAGTAGGAAACCCAACTGGACAGAGGAACTGTGTTTGCTTCTGGATCAACTGGTAAATGATGATATAAAAATGTTTTGAGACGTAGATTTGGCCCCAATGTCACACTACAAGACAAGAAGCAGGCATGGGGAAATATAGCACAACAGATAAATGACTCCTTTCTGCTTCAGAAACTCCTAAACCTCTTAAAAGTTCACAGATCTCACCTTATAGGAGCTCTCTTAAGAGCCAAGAATGCCTTTTTTCTTTACCAGTATCTACTCTGAACTTTAAGGGGAAATTCTTAAAAAACATCATGATTCTAAGAGTTTTCTTACAATTTGGCCACTAGGAGAAACTCTTTGAATCTTAAGGAATACGGCACCAGGTTGGATGTCAAACTGAACTGCATACAAACCCCTACTGTACACAATGACAATATATATGAATCTAATCTGATCTAAATATAAACCTCAAGTAGATCAGTTAATTAATGACAACACTGAAATTATAGTTTTTGTTCTAAAATAAGAGAAGTTATTTTATTAAGCATGAAGCTCATCTGTTAGTAATTTAAAATATTATTTTTATTAATGATGATGACTACAAACTGGAGATATGACTGGATAAAAAAACTACAACAACAACAGATGAGTAACCACTGGATTAACTGGTCATTTCTACTGAATGATGAGTTGGTTGACAGAGACAGAGATGGAGAGATTCCTCTCAGATTATTAATTGATGGCAGACGTGCAGGGATTCCTCTGCCTGGACCCCATTCACTTTCTTAGCAATTAATCCATTAATTAATCATGCTTCATTTACTTTGTGGCTGTGGTTCGGACGCCCCCTTCCAGCACACACACACATACACACTTCTCTCAATTAAAGAATAAACAGGCCTGAACGGGAACTAAAGAGCACCAGAGAGCAGACGATGAAATATTTACGCAAGGGCCTCGCAGGGTCAGCGGGCCATGGCTTGTCAATCAAAGAGGGGATTTCCGGCGGGGTGACAGGGGCAATAAGACAGAATAATTATGGCGATAATCAGCCGAAGGCCTCTCGGAGTAGGAGGGGTCATAGTGCACAAAGAGAGGGGGCCCATTGACGTCTCAGGATCTAGTTTTTTGTTGTTGTTGTGGTTTTTGTGAGACACACAGCTGTGAAATCTAAATTTTATTTGAGCAAAGAAAACATGGCTCCATATGATCTGAGAGGATCGAGCTCAAGGCCAGCTCAGCTTTTTATGTGTTAGTACGACAGTGAACACAGCATCATTTTATCACCTTCTGGATCTTCTCTGCCATATTTGCCTGATAACATCAAAAATTAACATTATGTACTGGAAAAGTATAAAAGTTCTTGTTTGGTATTTTATATTTTTGACTACAACATATTACATATAATATTTAATCTTTAATTAATGGGATGTCTCAGGAGGACAGGTGATTGTGATTAGGACATTGCAAACACAAAGTAAAATGCAAGCAACACAGTTCTCTGATGTGAATGTACATTAATAATGTGTGTTATGATAATTAAGTGGGAAAAACGCTGCACCCCAAACAGATCTAAGAAAACCACGTGTGTGTGCATAGTCTGTGAACTGAAAACTGTAATGTGCTGTGTCATTTTAAGTCTATCAGTCCACCCGTCTATCACAGGGCTAACACAGAGAGACACTCACACCTACGGCCAATTTAGAATCACCAATGAACCTAACCAGCATGTCTTTGGACGGTGGGAGGAAGCTGGAGAACCTGGAGAGAACCCACGCAGACACAGGGAGAACATGCAGACTACACACAGAAAGGAACCAGTCGACATGGATTAGAACCCAGAACCTTCTGGCTGTGAAAGCATCACTTGTTCAGTTGAGTGTTAACAATTCTCATAAAGTCTACGGTCTGCGTTTTAAACACACATGCATTTTTATCATCACTCTAGTATCCTACATCTTTGCAGCCCAATAAACTGCATACAGGTCGATAACACCGCCAGCGCCGCAGGAATAGAGTCAAACTAAAACAGCCGATAAAAATATGATTCAAATGTCATAAATGATGCTTCCTGTGCACCTTCTCTAAATACTTATTGGGAGACTTTTAAGGGAACTACAAACCAAATATGCTGATGAGTTATTTCATTAGTCGTAAAGTGAGTGAACAAAGGAGCAGGTGTGTAGATGAGCAGAGGGAGAGTCTGGAAAATGAAACAGCAAAACTAGAAAAGTCAAATTTACAGGAGACGAGAGGAAAGAGATGAAGATCATTTTAACAAACATCTATGAAAATCATAAAGTGTCCTGATGGAAAATATTCTCTGTGCAGATCAAGGTCGCAACAAAAGCAAGAGTTTTTCCTTCTCTGTAGATGTCTTCAAATTTGGCTTCAACTTTTACTGAATGCTTAAATATCAGAAGATTCAATTAAATTTGAAATGTGTTAAAGAATATTTCTTTAACAAATAAAATATGAGCCGGCCGTATTGATCTCAGAACTCGTTTTCTTTGAGTTTTTATCCCTTTTAAAAGCAACCTCACAGCCCACCAAACAACAAACACTACACTGAAAACATAAATGTAACCTTATTTTAAAATGCGTACAGTCCTCTGTTTCGTCTTTACCGAGCAGCAAAACTGAACATGCGCATGAGAGCGGACGAGCTCCGGCTGTAACTCTGCCTCTGGCTGAAACTCCAGCCCTGACTCATCGGCTTTGCCCACAGAAAAAAGAGCAGCAGTGTCGGTGACGGCCAGCAGGAAACCTGAGCGAGGCCTATTGTCCGGTCGTAGCCGCGGCCCTCCAGAGGGTCCCCAGCACCCGCTCATCAAATATACATCACCCGCCTCTGTTGGGACGCCGGCAGGCAGGACACTCCTCTGGGAAGGCGACACCGCACGGACAACATGCAGGGAGTCCAGCTGGGGTGGGAGGGAGGGAGGCGACGGGATGAAAGGATGGAGGAAGAAAAGGCAGAAAACTGGGCAACAGAAAGGAGACGCAAACTAAAAAGTTCAAACGCCACATTTTTCAAGAGATTTCTAATTAGATATTCACGCTTTGTATTTATTATGTATTATTTTCTGCCAACTATGAGAAGTTTTAAACTTTACTGATCATTGCAGAAAAGACAACATAAAGTATATACTACAAGATTTAGTCAACTAAATGAACTTTACCAAATGACACGATTCAACAGAATTCTGCAGAGTTGATCCTGTAGAGGGTCAACATTCGCATTCACACCACAGACCAAACTAGGGTCACCAACGAACCCAACATGCATGTCTATGCATCACAGGGAGAACATGTCAACTCCACATGAACTTCACAGCACTTAGAGCTTAATGGAAAGGTACGTCGATCCATTTTAAAAGGTCTAAATGTGCAGAAACAAACTGCTTCCAGCTTGTAAATGGACTGGTAGGTAGCACTGCCACGCATCTGCTCTCAAGTCTCTGTTGAAAGAGGACACAAAGACCAATCAACGATCAGAATACATTCACTGTAATAGTTCAAGATGATGCATATCCTGGGGATACGGGCGGCGCCATCTTGTGAGTTTGGAGGCAGAGTCTGCAAAGTACTATCAAGTACTATTCTGTTTCTATAGTAAAACGAAACTTCTCTGAAAAATGGACACTAGTGTAAGTGTTTTAGTTTGGTCCAAGTCCCATCCACTAACATGGAGGGGGTGGGGCTTATGGTATACTATAACAAGCCACTAGGGGAGCTCTACTTGCTTTGGCTTCACTTTGTTGTCATGGCGTCCTTTTCTACAGTCTAAGGTCCAAATACTCAGTGGCTCATCTACAGCGGTGAGTGGTTCCAACTTCTTGCTCTGTTGGGTTTTTGTCAGTTTTAAACTACTGTTCGTATTACTGCAGTACGTCTGCCGGATAAAATTATTTACAGTGACAAGTGTAAATTTAATGCCTCTTAACATTTGGGTTGGGGCTATTTTCAGTAAACACTGTGACACGCCAATGTATTTTGTGCAAGTTGCCACACTACATCTTCGTCGACGAGTCACTGCAGCCCCAGACAGAAACGCAACAGCTTTCCCTCTACAGATGCATGTGGACCAAACAATGCCAAAAAAAATCTCCTGCAGCACAAACAGGCCTGCCAGACCAAAATGTAGAGGACACTTGATTATCAGCTTGAGTAGCATCAAAGGTAACACCCCTGATCATCTGGGCCTGTTCAGAAATGACACTACAGAGCACAGATACAGCTCCTGGTTGCACATACAGCTTGCTGCAATGCTACAAATTGTCAATACTCAAGGACGATGGGTCACATGTTTGTTGGTGCAGGTGTCTAATATTCTCCTCTGTTGGTGGAACTTAAATACAGCCATTCAGCGTAACTTTTATGTTTTGATCATTTGCAGTTAAGTTCAACACAGTTTCTTCCTGGTTTCTGCGACGGCTTCAGTTTGGACTCGGGCATGTTTGTGTGTGCACGTTTATTTTAGACCAATGTACTTGCACATGTGTTATGGTATGTGCAGCTATGCATGGGTGGCTACGTGTTCCGAGTGCAGGACGGACTCTGAGGGATCAAACGTCCGGCGAAGCTTTCAGTGTGCGAGAACATGGCCGCCACACGGTGCGTTTCTGCCACATTTAGCAAATGGACACTGAAGTGCAGCCTTCCGCCGACATCCACCACGGTCTGAGCACACGTCGCTCCCTCCTCCTGCCTTCACGTCCTCCTCCTCCTCCTCCTCTCCTTCTTTTCTGTTCACTCTTGCCCTCCTTCTCTCCCTCCCCTCTCTGCTTCTTCCAGCTCTGAATTATTGATAGTGAGTAAAATCTGACGTTGTAAACTTTGTGACCATTCACCAAATCGGCGTGCGCTTCTCACCGAGGGGGCCCGCCGAATGGTAGGCGGTGTCTAACCACACACTTTTAATGTAATTGCCTGTAGGGTTCCTTGTAAATATTTCATTGTCTGCCAGTACAAATTAAAGACACGAGGCTGGAGGAAAAGGTTAGTAGTAGGTTCGCTTGGGGAGAGGCTCTCTGCACTTTACCTGCAGGTTTGGAGAGGGCCTTCGCGTCTCGTCTTCCTCATTACCTAAGCGGAGTGAAGCAGACCGTCCTTCTGCTTCACTTAGCCTTCAGTGATGAGAATAAAGACGCCAAAGTAGTCCATGCGTCTCCACATTGTGTTGAATAATGGTACAAGTCAAAAAAAAAAAAAAAAAACAAGAACTTGGAGCAGATAGAAAGCTATATTATCATCTTAAGCAGCAGGCACAAGCTTTGATGGCACTTGGTTTTGATTAAATACAAACAGAGGATATTAGTAAAAATATATATTTATGAGATATATAAATACATGCTGATGCACATTTGTGTAATAGGAAACCTCAAAATCTGGGCACTTTGCTTCCAGTGAGTCAGCTGGACATTTAAACACCAGTCAAACCCTCATCCTCATCTTCATCAAACCCTGCAACTTCAGTTCAATAACAATCCAAAATAGTCTCAAGAGGCTTTGTTTAAACCAAAAACCTAAGAGCAAACATCTAACGCAAAAATAGCAAGGAAGAGGAGGAGAGATATATTCTGTCTTCTAAAGTTTTTGTTATTCTGCATTCAGAGGAGCAAATGAGCGTTAAGATCTCATGCACATACTTAAACATGCCAGCATGTTCTATTCTTTGTTGTTTGAGAAACAGATGCAACTTAAGAGGGGAAGACAACAAAAGTATAACCATCCGTACATACAAACAGGAAAACTTAGTGAATTCAACAACATTAACATTAGCACACGGGGCTGACTTTCAGTATTGGGCCCAAACATCTTCCTGGTGACATGAATGTCCCGTCTCTGAGTATTTTGAGAGCAGAATTTCAGAGTTCATTCGTCTACAGCAAGATTTCAAGCCTCAACACACTCTGCATGGGAGGTTGTTGCATTCAAGAGAGTGTGGAACGACAGGTGCATGAAAAAGAAAGAAAGAAAGGTGGACACATAATTAAAGTATGCATGAGGGTGATACTGTGAGCCAAGCAACCGGGACAGGATGATACAGTATCTGTTGTGAAATGGCCGGAGGGTTTTTTTGGAGGAGGAGTCTCGCTGGAATATAAGTCTGCTCCATCCATTAGTTCACTGGTCTTTGTGTTCTTTCTCTCTCTCTCTCT
>JASGAT010381255.1:0-11099 GCA_030220025.1 Chelon auratus
TGCTATGGGGTGGGGGTGCCTGGTCTGGTCTAGGTGGGTGCTACATGTCTAAGTAACATCCACATGAATGCCAGGTCCAAAAGTTTCCCAGCAGAACATTGTGTTGTTACAAGATGGTCAGTGTTATTTGCTTCTCGCATCATAATGTCATAATGTTATGCCTGATCAGTGTCTATATGAGAAGGCAGAGCTAAATGGATGGAGTACATGTACTGGTACAGCACAGTGTGACAAGATGACAAGCTGTAATTCAATTGTCTGATTTTGATATACAGAAGAAGAGAGCCAGAGCTTAAAAGTTCACACAGTTACTGGAAACATGGGAAAGGCGAAGAAAGTGAGAAAGATTATACTTTATTGTGGAGAGAATGAGGAAGACAGAAGATTAATGTTTGACTTTTGGGAGGCAACAGGACTGGGAAGCCTAAAAAACTGTGAATTTCCTTAAGCAATGTAAGGAATGTGTGTGTGATGGAGAAAGTGGTGGTGTGGCAAAACAGAGAAACTGTCTTTCATTTTTTTGAAAAACATTTATTTAAAATCTGTTCATTAACAACCATACTTCTTTCAATAAAAACATTTTTCCACAAATAAAATAGATTCAACTGTAACAATACAGTACAAATACCAAAGCATACCACATTTTCTCATTCAGATAACACAAAGAGTGAGTCTTTCCCTTTTTATCCGTTTGGTTAATAAATCTAAATGCACTGATACAAAGTCCTTGTGTCATCACTCTAGGTGTAAGTGGGGGTGTTGATGTAGTTGACAAAGTAATTCCTCTTCTGTTGGCTCTGGGATCTGCTCTCTGTAGTGAAAGAGGAGGCAAATTGCAGAAAAATAAGAAACAAGAGGAGAAGGATGTTTAGAAATGAACACAGCTACATAAGGCTTTCAACAAAACATCAGCATCAACCTACCTGAATATGAGTTGAACAGAGGTTTCATATCTGATCCTCTCCACATCTGTAACAGAGCAGCTGTGACTGCGGTCCCACTTGTAGATGAAGTTCTGTTATGTATAAAGAAAATCAAGGATTAAAGAATTGGAGTTAAGCACATTTAATATTTAGTTTAATTATAAAAGAGGTTAGTTTTCTGTCAGTTTTACCAGCCAATTTATATGACACTAGAGGGGTAAAATAAGCTCAATGGCATTGGTATGAGCATTGTAAATGTCAGAGCTAACAACCAGACTAGACTTTACTCTCAGTGGCATCTTCAGATGTAAAAAACATAAATAGTAAATTTATTTTACCATAAGCAACAGAACAACAAACTTCCAGATAATCTTACTTTGTCAAGTGAGCAAGCTCTACACCCTGAGCCAAAGAGCTCATAACTGACTACGTTAGCAACCTTCACAGCTCACACACTAACTGTGAGCTGAAAGGCTGGATTCAGTCAGAGTTAATCCTGCAAATCCAAAACATCTTCCGCTTCCTCGTTAATTTGGGTTTACACTCTACCTCAGAGATCTGTCATGCCAGCCAACAAAGTGACTGCAGTCAGCATAATGCATGGTGTCGACTGTTTGCGACTGTTAAAACAGTTTCTGTATCCATATTAGAAGTGGACGTGTCCGTGTTGTTTGAGTGAACAGACCTCTAAGATGAGCGCCACAAACAAGTTGACCCACATGACGGAGGACGTGAGCCACCAACACACGAAGTAGATCTTGGACCACCTGGGGAAACCATCATCATCATCATCTTCATCATCATCACGGGAACAATTACATTCAACAACAACTGCATGTAAAATGTGTTCTTTCTTACTCGGTAGTGTATCTGCTGTATGCATCCATGAAGGCCTGCCAGTTGTTGACTATCATCACATTATACAACAATATGATGGCTGCCTGAAAAGAGAAAGAGAAGAAAATATATCTTTTTTAAATTAGTTTCAATGAGACCAGAGTTTTGATTATCAAAGTGTATTTATGACAAATGACGGTGGTAAAACAGTCATCAAAATGTCAATAGAGTGATAAAGAATAAAAAGAACATATATTAACACCAGATTTGGTCTTATCACTGTAAGTTCCAAGTAAGAGCAACTAAAGCAAACTGTGAAGATGTGACGGGTCTTGTTACTCACACCAAAGTCATCAAAGTTGTTTGGCCAGTAGCCTAGCTGTTCATAGGTGCCACACTCCATGCTGAAGTTAGAGGTGATGTTTTCCATTGAAGAATTAGACAGCACGCTGGGACACACGTACACATAACAATGATGAACAGAATTTACACATTTTTAATTCTGATCTCTTTGTAAAAGAGAAACACACAAAAAAATAACAACAACTTAATACTGTGAATGAGTAAGATGGAATATTTGGGAATGGTTATGTAGCTGGGATGGATGGCTCTATTTTAGATTTAATCCAGGTTCAACATTTACTGAAGTCCAAAGATCTTTCTTCACTTTTCTTCCAATAGTTTTTGCATAAGCAATCATTGTGGCTCTTTAGTAAAAAGAACCACTAAAAGGGCTGCAACGTGTCCCCTCATATGTTTTGCATTTGCAGCTCACAGTTCACAAAACTGATGAATGAATTCAGCAGAATGCTGCTATTATTTGAACGTGTTACGTACACAAATGATACAGGCTGCTACTCAGAACTGAAGTGATCCTGCATTCTTAGCCAAAATGGGTGGAATTAGCTCTATGTCATAAGCTTGGTTCTGTTTGTGTCCTTTGCATCATGTGTTCTTTCTGGAAAAGATGTCATACCTCATCTCTGGAGGAGGTTTAATTGCACCCTCAAACAGCCAGATGCCAAAAACAGCAAACACATAATACACCACCTGCACAGAGAGACAAACATATTATATTTTTGAAAACTATTTCATAGGAATTCAGAAAATGACAAGACGTGTGTGCGCGGGTGGGTAGGTGTGTGTGTGTGCACTTGTACAGCTAGCTTTCTGAGGACCAGTTTGAAGTTTACACCATCAGAGTGAGGACAGTTTGGCCGGTCCTTATGTCTTTACAAGGCTGTTTGAGGGTTAAGACTAGGGTAAGTGGCTAGGGAATGCATCACGTCAATGAATGTCCTCACTAAGATAGCCATCCAAATGTGTGCTTGTGTGTCTGTCCATAGTTTGGATTTCTCTGACAGACAGGCCTGATTCTGCAATATATTTAGAAAAATAAAGGGCAGATCAGGATCAACTGGGTGAAATATAGCTTTGTCACTTACCACCAGTATCCCTGCAAATGCTCGGAGGTTTTTCACCAGATCCAACAGTGTGCTTGCAACCAAAGCCATGAGCTGGAGATGAAAATATGGAGGGTAAGAGGACATACCCAGTCAGATGGAGATCTCTTGACTCTGCCTCAAGCTTTCAAGACCCAACACCAGGAGGATGAATGGAAGTGAACTGTTATTCTAAATCCATTGTTCTAATCTATTAACTTTCACCATGTAAAGTCAAGTTACGGTACCTGTATGTGTATATTACCATTACCACCCTATCCATCACTATTATAATAATATTCATGCTTAAATCATCTCTATTTTTTCTCTCTTCTTGCATGTATTTATTATTATTCTCTTTTTCTAATCCTTCCTTGTATACATATACTTCCTTCCAGATGCAATACACACCCACAGATTACTATCCCTGGATTACTGCTGATGCTGTGACTGCTGTTTACCTTGATGTCTGGGATGATGCGCAGGAAGCGGAACACAATCAGCATGTTGACCAAGCGAACCATCTCCCATAGAGACATTACACCATGGGATGAGCTGTCCCTGTTGACGCACCCGTAGTACCCAAGTTTAGTCAGACATAGTACAAACATTTAAAATGAGTTGAAGAATACCCACCAGTGAGAATAAGGGAGCCTGTAGGTGATAAACGTAATGATCTGCAGGATCTAATGGGTAAAAAAAACAAAAACATAACAACAGTGATATACGTTACATTTCATTTACGTTTGTGCAGAGGAAATGACAAAAAGTGAATTGTATATTAAAGAATAATTCTCGCCAATAATCAGCTGGTGGTTACATCAAGATGTGTCAATCACATGTGCAAAATGTGCATGCCAGGTCAGCAGAGAATGACTACATACTGAATGTGTAGTATGTATGTCATGTGAGAAACATGCAGCAAACATGGTAGACTGCCTAAAAGGACGTAGACTAGGATCAAGGAAGCTGGCAGAGATGTATTATCATTTAATATATCAAAGGCACTTTATATCAAAGGTCCTTTGCTTTTCTTGGGTATTCTGTGGCTGTTAAGTAAAAATCTACCTGAATCCAGGTTTCAAAGCAGAGATAAGGGCAGTCCAGCCTTTGTCTCCCCCAATCTGTCAAAATTTGCTATTCCTTCAGTTCCAGTTTGAAAACAACAAAGTTACCACTCACCAATGGGCCTCACCTCCCCCTAACCCCATTCCCACTGAAGCCCCAGGGCTACCCCTTCCTCCTCCGTCTGGCCCTTTCAAAATTCCTTCTGCCTGTCGTTCCTGCATGATCCACTATCTGAGACGACCACTGTCAGCTCTCCCCAACTGTCCACATCTATGTTGTGCATGTCCTTATTTTGCACAAAGCCTACCACACCCAAAACAATAAGACGAACGAGCCAGACTGCTTTTGCTCCTATCCTAGAACGAAAATGAGTGCAGCGCTCAAGTAGCACTGTGGAGAGACTGAAGAAGTTTTCCCATAAACAGGTATTCATCAAGCAGAGTTACTGTGATCTATATTTACGTCATAGAGACATACTGTAAGGGCAGTATCAGTCTTCCCCTTTTAGTACTAACTCGTATTAACTCGAACTGTTCTTTAATAATCTGAATAACAAAGACTTGTCCACTGGCGAGAAAACAACACTCCTGAAGAGATGAATGTCAGTGTTTTGTTCACATGGAGATTAATCACAAAACATGACAGGGAATCATCAACTCGTGGACTCAGTGGTGGCGTATGGCAACAGAATACTATCTTTTATAAACTTCATCTTTTCATATTTGACTAAACCGCAGCTGTAATGTTAAATATGAAAATAACGACAGTGTGTATTCTGAGGGGTGTTACCAATAACACGACGGTGAGAAAGCCATCAAAGATGTTGCTCCTGTAGGACAGGTACCCTTTCCAGCCGAAGGCAAAGATCTTCGCACACATTTCAAACAGGTAGTAGATGATGAAGCACAAGTTGATGATCTGATAGTGGGACAATGAAAGGACAAAAACAGTTCATTTCTGTGGTAGATTATGTTCAGTTCAAATGAAGATATGTAAATTTTATTTTAAAAAAATTACATTAGATTTTTAAATGCAAAAATTTATGACTGTGTGCACCTCCAAGACGAAGTTATCCCTCTCTGCTGTAGACTTTTCAGCATTCAACACCAGGACAGTCTGAAAAACACAAAAAGGTTTGATACACACAACCAGCAGTAACGCTACCGAGCAGACCAGCTTGGTCATTGTGTATGTATGTGTGTGCGGGTGCGACTTACACATATGCACACAACGTTGGCCAGGGCCACCGCGTTGCCAAGTATAATGAGATAGTAGTGGCTGAAGATCACCTGGAGTCTCTGCAGAAGTGGAGACGTGTACTGAGGGAGGGGAGGGTGCTGGGGAGGAAACACAGACAGGGAGACAAGGGAAGAGAGACGTGTAAGACAGATGTAATCCTGAAGCAATCTTTGAATCAGCAGAGCCTGTGTGGGCGCAGTCCTACCTCCTTGATGCAGTCTTTATCCAGCTCATCAAAAATCTTCTTGAACTGCTCTTGATCCATGAAGCCAACTTCTTCATACTGCCGTGCCATCTGACATGTCGGAAGAAGCACAGGTGAGATTTGTAGGGAAAAGAGAAAAACGGACTCTAAAAACTCTAAAAAAATATATATAAATAAATAAATAAATCCTGCGTGTGAAAAAAGCCATCCAAAAAGCCAACATTAAAAATTTCAAAAATTTAACTGTGTTTAAGCCAAATTATGTTCTTTCAGACAAAAAGCAAAGGAAACATTCTATGCATTTGTCAAATAGCTGTATACCTATACATCTATCTAAATGCAATGTTTTTATTTGCACAGTGAAGTTTGATGTGTCAGTTTTAAATGCACACAATATAACAACTTGTAACATTTTGGTTCAAATCTAGTGCCATTCTGCAAATCCTGACTGTACGACAGCAGGATCCTGAGCTGAAGCAGTAAAGCAGATACTCATTAGTGTGGTTATTTACACAGTGACAGGTGTCTGTGCAGAAAGTGCTGTTGTGTAGGATCTGACCGTGGTGATGGCCGCTCTATAGTAGCTTTTCATCCCAACTCTGGACAACACCTCCAGGACTGCGTCAACATGCACGCGCCCCCTTATAGAGAAAGCAAAACTGAGTGTGTGTGTGTGCTTGTGTCTGTATGTGTGTGTCTCTGTGTGTTTATATGTGTGTCTTACTCAACAGCCTGCTGGCCTCCATTACAGCTGAGGACGTGGAAAGCCGCTCGGATCCCCAGTCGCCTTCTCATGATGGATGTTTGGACTGACATCTGGACAAGCACATGAACAAAAAGCAATATCTTCATTGTGTCTGTAACGTGTCAATCTGCAGAATGTGTTATTTTGTTAGATACCAGAGATTATAGCATACATATTATATGTACATCAATGAAAGTTTGTTTGTGTATAGTTTGTTTGAGAAATCCACTGTCACATATTCACATTCGACTGTTTTTCCAATGGTTACAAGCTGTTTTAAATATTATTATGACTTCCACAAAATGCAACAGTGCGCTGTTTAGTTTAAGAGTTCATTGTTCAGGCATTTCTGGAGACATCAGGTGTCATCAGCTACATACACCGATCAGGCATAACATTATAACCACCTGCCTAATACTATGTAGGTCTCCCTTGTGCCTCTAAGTAACATCCACATGAACGCCAGGTACAAAAGTTTCCCAGCAGAACATTGGATTGTCACAAGATGGTCAATGTTATTTACTTCTCCTGCCAGTGGTTTTAATGTTGTGGCTGATCAGTGTATATTAGTCACTGCTGCTGTTTTTCCCAGTCCAACATGAGTCAAAGTTCTACTGACACACCCACTTTTCCATGTTGGAAACAGTGTAGTGGGATTTGGTGAGAGAAAATAAAAAGCTAAAAAAAAAAAAGCTAACTGCTCATTCAGTGCTCAGTGGATAAAAACAGGCAGCATGATGGCCACCTATTTAATGGTGACTCACCAGTAAATATCCCCTGAACTGGTTATAGATGATGGCTGTCAGTAGGTTCATCAGGCAGTAAGTTCCTGTCAGGAAACAGAAACATACAATATAAATGCATTTATAATCTACTCTAAAATGACTTAATAATGCCTTACATAATAAACGCTTCTTACCAATAACGCTGAAGGTGACAAAGAAAATAGAGTAGCCTCTGTTTAGGGAGTAGGCAGGGATCATCACTGGAACAGAAACAGAAGATAAAGTTGACATTCCATGACAGTAACAATATACAGCACGTGAGCGTGGCTCGTTCATCATGTGACTGATAGTGTACCGTCAGGGTTGTTGGCTGTGGTGAGCAGCACCAGCAGAGAGGTCAGCGAATTCGGCAGGTCTCTGAAATGTAGCTCCCATTCCCCATTCTTCTTTGGATCCTGAACAGCAACACACAGTGAGAGATGAGGGCAGGCCAGGCAAATGTACAGCTCCTATTGTTCTCCTTACACAGAGTTTAAACAGTACGACGGAACTGTAGCTTGACTTGACTGTTCAAAACTGAATCTCTTTAGAAGTTTTAGGTAAAAAAAGAAGGGTGCATTCACAGAAGTAAAATGTGTTCCTGGGATTCCTCTCAGTATTTTAAGGTAAATGAGACTGTGGTCCAGTGCATGGTATTGAAATTTAAGTTAAACAAATCGGAATGTTGTTACGTGCCAGGCAGGGGGAATGTATTTCTGTCTGCTTTCCATCTCTCCCTCCCCTGTTTGTTTTGTAGGTGTTGGTTTCCACCTGTGAATTCTGTGGTAATGCAGGTAATTGGTTGACTCAACCCCAGACCGACCATTGCCCAGGGCCCTAATGAAACGGGGCCCAGCTGGAGGATCCAGTCTCGGCCGCTTACTCTGCTACTTGCTGTGTAGACCTTGAGCTGTGTCGACTTGTGTGTTCTACGTCAGTGTTAACAGATATGTGGTGGAAGGCTGCGGACTATAGGTGAGCTTCCTTCCACATGGAAGTAACCTTTGCTATATACACTGCTTTCATTTATTTTGTTGAAATAAATCGGTTTAAGTTTTCCTTCCACCCTGACTCTCAACTAAGTTTGTGTGTTCTTCCCTATATTTCTCTAGTGCCACGTTTTCACTTGGCCATAAAACAGCTATACTATTGTTGTCTGTGGGAAATGGTGTCAGTTTGACCAAAGACCAAAATCCAAAAATACACTTGTCTTGCACTCAGTACTTTCTGATGTCCCATTAGTTTGCACTTTTTTTTTTAAACCTGTCCTGCATCTATCCCTTTTTATCATACTGTTAGCTCTGTGAAAGACTGGCGACCTGTTCACTTCCCAGTGTCAACAAGGAGAGGCTCCAGCCACCCCGTGACTGTAGTCTTTAATGAAACCTTATTCAAACAGGAGGAACAAGGCTCTTTGTTGGGGACTATATTTGATGCCCAGCATGGTGTGTGCAGGCGTGTTCCTACATGATGTAGAGTCCTGGGTATGCCGTAAAGCTTTAGGTGATGACACAGAATTTGAGTTAGCTTTGGACTGGACCTGCACAATTTGCTTTTCTTATTCCACTGGTGTGTGCATCTTTTCTATGTGTATGTTATGATGTGCAAAAAAAGAGCACAGTGGGCACAGAAAGCAGAACTATTTTTACACATGTTAGATATTTTGCAATGCAACCTCTTTGTGGAAGTTCATGACATTATGTTTAGACATTTTTAATTTGTGTTTTCTTTTAACTGTGTCCCTTGTGGGAGTTACATCACACACAAGACAGGGTGTAATTATTACAGTACAGTACACAGCGTATTCAACAGAGTGTGGCCACAAAGGCCTGAGCAGCTCACCTCAGTTTTGGCAAACAGCAGCATGCCAATCATAGTGAAGAGGCACAGGTGGAGCGCCAGCAGCAGGATGACACTGAAAAGACAGGAGAACACACACATGCTCAAGGTGGGGGTGGAAAAGTCCAAAGGTATGCAGGTCAATTGTCGTATCATTCACATGTCATTAATTTAGTGTGGAAAGTGACTTGGGTGTTCTTTTTATAAATCTGCTTGGTATTGGACATTCTGCTTTAATGCACTTCACAAACTCGCGAGTCTACTACTTTTGGAAAACACTGACATGTACTGTGGCAAATATACTGTCCCATTCAGATGCACCAAAATTAGACAATTCACCTTTTCTTTCAGAACTAAAAAGTCATATGGAGCTTTGTTTTGTCCAATTTTAATTGGTTTTATTGGGGGTTTATAGCAAAACCACTTGAGGTTTAGCTAACCTCATCAATTTTGAATCCATGATGTTAAATCCCACTGTGGATGAACAAGAACTGTCCTCTATACGAATCAAACAACTATCTCTATCACCAAACAGACCCCTCCAACCCAAACCTTGCTTTTCATTATCATGTTTTGGAATATAGACAGGCCACCAGACACTAACACAGCCGAGTGCATAATAAAGTAGTGGTAGTGGAATCAGAGAATATCCTCATGATTGCATGGCCACATTTTGGCAAAGCAGGAAGTGAGAGTGAGCTGGAACCACGGGTCGGTCTTTTTATTTGATGATTAGTGAAATGAAACTAACCAACTGTGAGTTTCATTTCAGTTTATATACTGACAGTGCTGAGCTAACTGTTCCTGAGCTGCTCCTTTCCATAGAAATGGTGTCTCATATACCATAACAATATCCATCCATCCATCTTCTAAACCCGTTTAGTCCTGTTAAGGGTCATGGGGGTCTGCTGGAGCCTATCCCAGCTGTCATCCGGCGAGAGGCAGGGGTACACCCTGGACAGGTCTCCAGTCCATCGCAGGGCTAACACAGAGACAGACAACCATTCACACTCACATTCACACCTACGGCCAATTTAGAATCACCAGTTAACCTAATGAGCATGTCTTTGGACGGTGGGAGGAAGCCGGAGTACCCGGAGAGAACCCACGCAGACACAGGGAGAACATGCAAACTTCACACAGAAAGGCCCATGGCCGGTCCATGGATTCGAACCGGTGACCTTCTTGCTGTGAGAGGTGCTAACCACCTCGCCACTGTGCCGCCCACCATAACAATATAACAACTAATAATATAACAACTTACTTTTTTAGTTTAGTACTTAGTACTGTGATGCAATTACGTCTGCACTCTTTTTCTAGCAAATATTGTTATGATGCCTAACAATTCAGGTACCTGGCGATTTCCGGCAGAGTCCTCTTGATGCATTTCAGTGTTTTTTTCATCAGAGAAGAGTTTTGCAGAAGGAAGAATGGCCGGAAGAGCCGCCGCACTCTCAGTTTCTAAATAGTACAGAAAAGAGAAGATGACTATTTTTAACATTAGATCCCATTTGAATCATATATGATTCCTTTGAATCCACTCTGCCTTTCTTATGTGCAAGCTTGAAGACATGCAACGTGATGAAGTACAAGCAAACGGAACAACAGTTTTCTTGCTATGATCATCTAAGCTGGACTGGGGCCAATACATTTCAGCATAACTGTAAATGATCATATAGCAAGACTTTTCAGTAAGATATATACCAACACGAGTGCAATAGGTGATATTAAATTCAGTATTAAGCACTGACTCTAAGAGATTCACCACTATTCACTGAGTTTGCTGACATAGAAGTTCTCGTATGGGACTAACTGGTCTCTTAGTTTACTGCTATGATGACTAACTCTGGGTCATCACACCAGGAAACTGCTGGTTGCTGACATTTCCATTATTTGGACTGTGCATGATAAGATGGTGAACTGGCATGTGAATGATGCTTTCTCTACAGCTATAACTACGCTAGCCATGCCTGGTCCAAGAGTCTGTGGATGGCAATGTTGGTCTGGTCTCAGTTAGTGTGGTCCAGGCTAATATAC